>LWMJ02000393.1:12576-53006 GCA_001693035.2 Taenia asiatica | reverse complement strand
ACGCCTATTAAATATTATCATTCGTGCCTTTGTAAGATTTCAAAGTAAAGCTTTCGATGTTTGAATTAATTGCTCCAAAATTAATCTGCACCTTCAACCTTTTACTTACTCATTTTAAAAGCGCAAGTACTTACTGCTTGGAGGGCATCTTGACTTTCCTTCGACAGTAACCAAGTACAAAAGGAAGGTATAAAGGATATAGTTTGCCAATGCAATCGAATTTGAGTCATTCCATTACACCAAGTTATTGCTGAGGACCATGAGTTAGTTTTAAAATGGCATCACTGCCATAGCTGAGGTGGTTGAGGTCTTTGACCGAAGCGGTCACGGCAAGAGGCTCGTGATCGCTGCCAGTGAACGGCATCTTGCCTAGACATTATCAGCGTCACAGCCCTGCAGTCCGACCGTGAACCAAGGGAACTTATTTACTTGCCGACCACTGAGTCATTGCATACAACACACATGACTTACACAACCGCTTTACTGCCCGAGAGAGCTTTGCTATGTAAGTTTCATAAACACACTGTGATAGGGGCACATTAGCTTATTATAACATACAAAACGCACCTTTTAAACTGGTTGGGCGACACATAAGAGAAAAATATCCTTATTTGTGCATGCATCAAATGCCAAAAATTAGCTTAAATCGAACCTTTTCAAGCGCAAAATCATACGGCACAAACAAATTTTGATGAAATTTACCCACACGCCCAGTCATGTGGCAGAATCACCTTTGACAAAATAAGTTACCCACATGTTCCCCCCATATTACATGTCCGGTTATGACAAGAACTTGTTTGGACGCAGTCAAGTGAGCAAATTTAGTTGTTTTAAGAAAAAATTATCACTTACCTGTGTTCATATGCCAAAATAACTTAACCAAGCTGAAGCCGTCCACTTGGAATGGCATAGCAAAAATTTCTTGCCAAAAAGAATGTATCTACGGCTAAAATCACAGGCGAGCCAGTTTTTATAAATAGAACATCAAACATGATTTTATAACACAATTCAGTCCACGCGTACGCTCACGTTTAATAATTCGCCAAACGAGATTCAACAATATATGCTGGACCATGGCAAAGTTAATGTCTTTTGCTTGGAATTTCCTGCGCATGCATTGACATGTGAAATTGATCCACTTCACTGGACAGAATTCATCCAGATTTGCAGTCACATAAATGAGTAAATTTCCACGGTCGAATAGCAAAACCAATGTTCGTGTGAGCATTTGTATCGCTAAATCAAAATCGCTTGGTGAAATATATCCGCACGTACTGCCGCATAGCGAGAGCAAATTCCTCCAGCGCTTAACATACTGATATCTGGCACAAATCAAAATTAATCAGTTCTAGCAAATTTCATTCATGGTTTCAGTTACGAAACAACTGCCGATTTGAATGAATCAACGCCTACTTTCATGGGTTGAGATTGATTTCACAAAAGGAAATTTATCCACACGTGCATCCTTGTGGAAACTGCAATTGAACTACACCAAGCTTATTCGTACGCACATTCGAACCCTAAAATCATTTTGCTTAGTGAATTTATGAGCATGTACGCTCATATTGTGCGACCATTTTCAAGAAATGAAATTTCTACGCGCTTACAGTCGCAATTAATAACCGATTTTCCTATACCCGATCAAACACTAAAATAGCAAAAGCGTCTTCACTAATTGCAGTATGTTGCGCTGTCCTCTACGTGACTCAAAAATCCAACACACGATATTACCACATCTATCCATGAATGGCAGCAGAAAGCGAGATCCACTATAGATTAGACTGACCTAGCAGATTATTTACGTGTCAGTCGCAGTTATTGCGACCCGAAACTCGCCTTATTTCTAAAAAAACAAACCTAGATTTATAACGCTAGCCAACTGACGCATAAAGTTGTCATTTGAACGAGGTTTCAAGAAGGCGGTCTCATAATATTCGTCAGCGGTTTCATAAAACTGCCTGCAGAGGACATATTCAAAATCTGCTCAGTCTGTTCTGTTGAGACCTCCAAGTTGCTCAGGCAAAATGTAAAAGAAATTAATTTCAGCAACTTAGACTTTCTGATTTCAATCTCTGCGCGACTGTACGACGTGATGTGTTTCGACGTGACGTAATTCGCCCATATGTGCCCAATAAATAAGCGAAAGTTGTTCACATCAAACTTTTTTGTTGCCACGATATTTTGACAACCCAAGAGGCAGAGTTAATAAATAAGTTACTTTTGCCTTTATGTGTGTGGTGAAAAAGTGGTACGCTTCAAAATGCAAATGCAAAAGGATGTGGGCCTAAAGAGAGGCCCAGGGGTAACATTTGTTTTCTTCACATGCATTCATGACGCCTCACCCAAAAAGGAGCATTTGTTAGTGCATAAATCGCTAAAACGATTACAATATCCCTACATGCCTCAGGAGACACCTGTTGCATATTTTTGGCCTCCCAATAGGCCCTTCTTACATATGTTGCCTCAAACATAGTGTGAATTTGTTGTAAGCAGAAGCTCTCTCAGTTGGCTTGAGTCGTACTGCACCATGTAACTTCTCGGCTTCAAAGTTGCATACCAGGACGCGATAACACGTTAGCACAAGACTGCAAGTCAAATGGACCTTGATGATCACCTTTATAATGGAAGAGGTGCAAGCGTAAGGTACTAAGGTAGGGTACTATATTACCAGCTCTTGATGGAAAGGTTTAAATAGATAAAGTACACACATGCACCAAAGAAACAAACTGAGCAAAAGGTGACCAAGAAAGTAATAGCGTGTTTAGTTTCTGCCAATTTGAGAAGAGTTAAAATTTGCAGACTGCAAACAGTGCGCAAACCAGCCTGCTCTGTTAGAAGACGTTCTGGTTTGTTTTGGGAGAAAAGCAAAAAAAATGTTGGAGCATTTGCATGCAACGCATTTTAATCCACAACTTCATTGAGGCAACTGATTTGAAGGTCAGTATGGTTTATTAGTGATTTTATTATGGCCTGCTCCAAGGACTACGATAGGTATCACAACATTTACTTGTAAATTTACGGTCCGCACTATCGCAGATTACAGTCTTCTGCGCTCTTGTCTTAGCTAACACAGCTGATGTCTGCCACAACAAAATTTGCTCAACTTATTTTCTGCTTGTCAATCTTTCGCTTGAGCGCCTTTGATGTGTGTGTGCACTCCCATCTCCACCACGCCTTTCCATCACGGGCAAGTGGGGTGGTCTTCCTATCATCCACACGCACACCGCCATTCCACCTCAAAGACGTTCTTCGAAGTCTAATTAGCTTTTGTACTTAAGCGCAAAATATGAGGTAGTTAAAACTGTCATTGTTATTGGCGGGTAGCTTCAAAGCAGAGACACATTTGCCAAGATCATTGTGAAGGAAGAGGTCCAGTAAACACCTGCACATCGCAGAGGAAGACTTTGTTAAATTTACGGACAATTGGCTAAAAAGTGCAGAAAAAATGCTTTTAGTAAGTATATGACACGGTCATGCCAAGGGCTTACAGCACTGTGCAGCATACACAACATTGACTTTTACTCGCAATTCGCCCGATCCATTGACAGCGCACGGCGAATTTGAATAAGAAAAAGAGCACTAAGTAGACGTGTTTGAATAGAATAACGCTGCCTGACACGGCCGTTAGTGTTCATGATATGATATCGGCTATGGTGAGATAGGCCTGCGAAATGATTGCCAAGTGATTGTTCCTGTGGATAGTGTAGTAAGGCGATGTATTTGTAAGGTGTGGTTGCAACACGTCTAGCTTACTAGCTCGTGTGCTGAAAAGCACGAAATTTTTCCATCCTTAGTGCAAAATTTAGATACGAGAGTGCGGTCTTGTTCTGGTCATCAAGGTTGAAGTGTTTGTAGCATTTGGGAAATATAACCATATTTTTCTACTCTGGCCTTTGATGCAGCATCCAGTCTTCTGCACTTTCTTCCCAATTTTTGGAGCTTATTTCAACGGCGGTTAAAAACTGGATGCTATTGTTGAGGAACGTTGCTATTTGTACTTGGAGAAGGTCGCAGACGGCGACGAACTCACACGATGTACAAAAGTTGGATCCATGCACTACTGTCTCATGATCCTACAGCCCTTGTTAGGGCGATAATTTTAGTCTCTGTAACCGAAGCAGACAGGCTGCTACAATGGATTCAAAATAACTCCACAAGACTAACAGTGACTGCGAATGCTATTGACTTCAGACATGCTTTCAATAATTTCTCGGTAAAACTTGGTGCAGAGTGGCTCCCACCGATCCAAAGATATAAGGCTATTATTAGGTGCCATGAGCCTGAAATCGAAGCTGGCTCATAAAAATAGTTTGTTTTATGAGTCAACATTTGGCGCAATGTTAGCGACAGATGTCATTATGACTTCAATGTCTTAACAGCGCGATCCTAGATACTTCACTTATGATAGGTATTTTTTAATACTGCCCTAATAACACTTTACTGGACAAATTGTTTTAGCTTTGCCACCAAAGCCAGTGATGTTCGTTAATGAAAGGGCCTAATGTGATGCTGCAACAAATTAATGTTATCGCATGGTCCATCTCATCCTCGGTGATCTACCAGTCCTTCTCAGCCTTAAGTCACGTACATACGACAGCATGCAACCCAACAGTTGAATTTTAAACCATATAGCTCTAAGCCGTTCACCAGGCTTCCTTATACATTAGGCACTCAGACCTGTTAGAACTTGCTGATGTGGAAGCGAAACAATCTTTGGATGTTTTGCAAAATGAAGTGTCTAGTTTACCGGAACAGAGTGCAAAATGTGCCAGGATTGGTTGCGACAGCAAATTCAATGCTCAGATGCACAGGTTACGGCAGTTGTTTCAGTGCTTGGTTGCAGCCATCTGTTGATAAGGGTCGTTGCTTTGTTTATGCTAGAGATTGCCTCTGCTTTTTTGAGTTGCAGTGCACCGTGTGGTCTCTTACTTCAAGGTTGTTTACCATGACAAACGACAAATTTGTTTACCCCATACTTAGAAGTAATTCTGGAAGACAAATGGACTTCAAAGCCAGTGTTATCTCACTTGCTCTTGCACTTGCAAAAGATGAAAGTGCACACAGAGATCAAAGACAATTGTCTGGCTTTATTGGTTAAAAGGATTTGTAAATTGTAGATTCAGATCACTTCAGGAACCAGTAAAGACGACCAGAAGGCGTTGTTACTTGTATGAATGTGGTGACGAATTGTGCAGAAGGCCGAGTTTTGCCATGTCATCGTTGCAATGAGTGCAGCGAATAGTTTAAATTCCAATGAAAAATCTTTATGGGTTTGCTGTGGCTAATTTTACTGTGTGCGATATGGATTACGCCCTTAAATAGTAAATCCTATAGCTGCGAAACATCTGTTGTGTCGAAGCCTTGGCCAATATTTAAGTGTAGTTAAAGGCCTTTCGGATACCACGCAACATTCCTTTTATCCCTACTAATGTGCCTAATCTTTGCGTTGACGAACTCAGCCCAAATTTTGTACCCACAGAAGTCATTTATGGTCTTGGTGGGCAGTTATGACCAATTAATTTGACGCTCTTTGTGGGCACGTTAGTCATTCCATGCAATGAAAGTATTCCTCTCAGTCCTGCGCATTTCGACCGAGACTGTCTGATCTCACAGACGACACCAAGCATAGGATTTTGACTCCATTGCAATGAACTACTTTTGTGTAGGCCTCTAATTCTGTAAGTTATCAAAACTGGCATCAATATATGCCATGATGTTTCATGTTCTATCTTTTGTCAAGGCGCCTATTCCAACCACCTAGGAAAATAAATTTAGCAGTTTTACTCGAGATTTGCCACCAAAATGCATATTTGTCGTTGAGGCAACAAAGCAGCACATCTCACCAATGCTTTGCTCCCTCGCCTCATCCATGCATGCGGTCATCACTAAAGTCGCATGGCCTATTACGTTGTCATTGTTGTGGGGAAATAGTTGCCTTCCTTGCTAACATAGAAGTGGCCATGACGCAATTTGAGCAGTGACTTTAATTTGCAGAAGGCCCACGCTTTGTCAGCCCTATTTCAGCTAAAATAATAATAGTGCAGACAATTTAAGGCCAACATGACATCCATGCAAGCTGTTGAGCGGATGTAGCACTTAATAAAATTAGCATTGAAAATTGCGAATTGTGGAGCAATGAGGCGGAACGGGAGCTAAGCACGTAATCTCACCGCGTCCCATTCATTTTTGCGTGAAATAATAAGCCATATACAAAGGCCTAGGATTTTAAGTTAAAGACGTCATTTGCTCTTTTCCGCCTTTAAATTTTGATTTCTTATGTGCTCTTAAGATCACTTATTTGAAATTGACAGATTTGCCAAGTAGCGATCTAAAGCGTTCTTGCAGCATTTGCTGGCGGTTGTGCTAAATTGATTCGGAAATGAATGAATCTACGCCAGTCGTCAAGAGGTTGGAATAACAGCACTGCCAGCTGTAAAATCATTTTTGTGGTACTAGGACAAGTGCCAATTGGAGCAGCAATTAATTTTACAGGGGAAGGATATGCACGCGATTTGAAAAGTGGCATTAACACTTAAAATAACGCAAACAGATAGTTGCTATTCATGGCAATTGATTAGAGGACGATCAACATTGTGGTTGGTGATCGAGCTACCACCGCTTCCAACAGTCACCTAAACGCGAAGTCTAATCAGCGGGTTTACCTTGACCAAGAGATATGCCATGTTTTATACGCACTTGTGTAAGCACACTCCTTTCCATTAGCTTGTGGCCTCAACTCCTCGTGTAATGTGTATCAGCGTTGGGAAAAAGCGCAACAAAATTTGTCCTGTGTACCGATTCGCATTATTGTTGACAAACCGAAAAGATAATTTGTGACCTATTGCGCGAAGATGACATTTTCAAAGCGACTTTTAGCCTAGACATCCAGCAACAGCTCCTCATATTCTCACAATTCAATATGCGGTAATGTAGGCACCCAAATGAACGACAACCGAGGGCCATCATCATTACTGGCATGCAACGGACTTCCATTACGCTAGTGACTTCCCTTCAATGTCTTACCGCCTCTATGGGGCCTAGATTGTTGCCACTGCAACGTACAGCCCATCATACGGTCCTGCGTACACCCAGACATTACTCTAATTACCCTATCTTGCGGAAAATAACGTGCTTACAAACTAATCCTCAGTAGGTGCTACATTCATATGTAGTAGTTGGGTGGCGCAGCTATTGGCCAGCCATTACCTAATTATTTACCTGTTTGCACATTCTTAATGCCGCAAATACACATCAACCCTTTCAGTTACGCTCTATCTCCATGCATCTCTCTGTCATAACCTAGGAGATTCTATGCTTACAAATTTGCTACTGTACTTGGTTTAGTATTTGTCTCTTCTTGTCTAGTCTTCGAGCCTTTTACTTGTTACACACCTGACGATGATCCTTTTGGGCACGTGACCCCATTGCTGAACTGCAATGTACGCATATATCAAAGTGGACATAATGGGTGAGCAGAAGAAGCAATTCCCCATGCACTGTAACGTGTTAGAGACAATGGATATTTATTGAGGTAGCATGAGATGCCACGCTTGCAAATGACAGCGACCACCGCCTGTCAATAACTCTACTTAAGACCCATATGACATCAAACAATATCGTCAAGCTGGAACAGGTAGATGGAAAACAATGAAGACATTTTAGCTGTGTCCAAGTGCATGAAATTTTCGGGTGCTAATGTGATTTCGTACATTACCACGGCCTTGAATTAAATTTACACGGTCTGATCTCAAAGCGTCCCCATATTTAATAAAAATACCTATATTTATTTGAGCTGAGCTTTAGTTGCGCCCGCCTACCAACTAAACGTGTTTTCTCACAAATAAAACTGGAATGTCATGCTGTTTGGTTGTCACCCAAAAATAGGCAATGGGGCAACCTAACTGGGGTTCGTTAATTTTGTCCCGTAACCTCAGAACGTGACTGAACATTACCTACTAACCGATTGAGGGCTTACAAGGCGACGAGTCAGATGGCAGCGCAGCATTATCCCGACAACCAAACCCCGTCTGCATGCTCACATCGGAGTGTCACTCAGTGCGTGTCCAGCGATGAGTTTTAATCGAGTAAGAGAACAGGGTAACGCATACAAATGCATGGTCAGATAAGCGTAAGCATCATTCCTGCAGAATTGACGAGACTTATTAGTGTGTAATCAATTTATGGTGGAAGAGACCGTTTTCTCCACGAAGACTACTGATGCAGAGATGGACTTGTCCCAGGTATTAGTAGAGCATGCGTGATGCCAAATCTGGCGCTGCGGACTAGCAGGGTGGGGGTAGATTAGAATGCTAAGCAGGCAGCGCAAGATTCCGTAGGCAATGTTAACGCAAAGGGAGAAAGGGCACGAGGAGCATATGAGCTTGACTGCGTGCTTTGCTTAAAAATGTATTTTACTAGACGTAGAGATGAGGCAATACACGGACTAATTCCATCACACAGAATGCCTTCTGCTCCAGATCTGGCAATGCCTCCACTACTCTTATCAATGTCGCCGCATTACCTTCCTGTTAAACAGGTCAATTGATGTTCTCCGTTTCTAATTTCAATGCATTATGATAGAACTGAAGGCTGCAGGGGTGCAGACCAACGACTTTGCGCATGCGTGTTGCTTAGGTGCGCACCACATGCAATAAGCTGAGTGGCTCACTCATAGGCGCGCACCGCCACAGGGCTTGCATCTGGTGGGTTTTTTCGCAGCATACATTTCGCTTCCGTATTCTGTCCGACCGCAGTAGGGACGATGCAATCGCCGCATTTCGACGTGACAAGTTTCATTTCTCGAGGCACCTACTCCATGGTGTATGAAGCACTTCCCAGGCAGGGAAGTGGCAATGCTACGACATACGCACTTAAACGCATGATTCTGCAAAATTCTTCAGCTGTTAGGTGTGCTCTTCGCGAGCACCACACTCTCTTTCGGCTATCACTGCACCAACATTAGTCGGCTTTTCTCGCAACACTTATCTGTAGTCTGCGTATCCATATATCACCCACTTTCGTGCTGCGCAAGGGTAGTAATTTTGATCTCCTATCTCTCGCTCGCTATCTCCACGGGGTGCATGAGGATGAGGCACTATTTTACTCCTCCAAAATCATATGTGGTCTGCAATGTCTTCATGCCATGTGCATTGTGCACATGGATCTTAAAACCGAGAACGTTCTCCTCTCGTATTCGGGCCATGTTCTTATCACTGACTTCGATCGGTCTTATGATATGTCAGAGGGGAGAAGACTTGCAGAAGCTCTTGACTTTCGAACAACTCTCCAGTATATGGCACCTGAAATAGCCAATCGGGTCAAAATTACAACAAAGGCGGATGTGTGGAGTCTGGGTCTCCTGGTGGCCCGCATTGTGTCTGGACCAGTGCGGCCAGCCGCCAACAAAGGGAACGATGCAATGCGGTGGGCGAAAACAGGTCGCTGCAGGATAAGCAACGTGAAAAAGCTTTCAAAGCCACTGCAGGATGTTTTCCAATCTTGTCTCATGCATAACTATGAAGAGCGTCCAGACATCGCAGGAGTCAAGGATCTGCATTTCTTTAGTGGTGTCGATTGGGAAGAGGTAGCCTCATGTAAGTTGCGTCCGCCTCACCTCCCTTCCCAACTAACACCTCGAGCTACTTCAAATTATTTCGTGGGTGATCGATGTGACCCCTTGCTTCTTGAGGCTGCACATGGCAAGGAAATGCCGCTGGTGGATCGCAGTCTCCATTACACGCATAACAAAGATGGCGTCCGTCGGTTGGTGACGGTACCATCTGATACTAAGGAGCTAGCAAGGACCGGTTTCACGCCTGACAAGATCGAGGAGCTCATGTCGCACTTCGATTTCACAAGCCCCCTGCTTCAAACTCCTGATCGGGTCAACCACGTAGCTGAGTTGCCCCTCTACCGTAAGGAGAGTGAGTGGAGCTTTCATATGTCTTTTCTACTGGATGGTTGGAAGGCATCTTACCACGGTTGGTTTCCTATTTTGAACTTGGTGTCCGGTCTTAGTGCTATGGGCTTCAGTTGTTTAGGATGGATCTACTAATTGCAGCCTAGATGTGCACAATTTATGTTGTACAAATATGTTTTCTTCACTACTATATTTTGCAATCTCCACCACGTGTTTAATGCGACTTCCAGTCCACTGAAGTGTCTGAAGAGCCATGTCGCTGATGCTTGGCGACAGCGAACGCGTACCATTGGTGCAATGGATCAACCAGGTGTCAATTTGAAGAAGCCAAATGTAACTACATGATGTAGGCATGATAAGATGCATTCAACAAATGTCACTGCAGCGCTATGATCCTTCCACGAAGGTGGAAGAAGACTTGACACTTGGACAGAATAAATAAGTATGGTGCGTGGATTGTGTTGGAGCTACTGGGGTGGCCTAGACGCCACCCCACTAGACGAAGGTATAGATCCTAAATGCATGGATGGATGGATAGCCAGGTGGCAGAAAAAGAGCCCTGGGTTTGGGTAGATGAATTTGGGAAAGAAGGACTAAGTATGGTTCCAATAGATAAAGGGTGGGTGAACGGATAATGTCAGAGGTTTATTGGGTATGCTGAAGTTATTAAGGTTATTTGAAAGACATTGGAAACAGCATGCCTTGTTTGAAGCACAACAAAGAAGATAAGGAGGAAATAAGGGAGCAACATTTCTCGGAACGCGCTAATGAAACACTTGAGTATGAGGAATGAAGGGAAGAAAAACACTTGGAAAGTCTAGCTCGAAATGAAGTTTGGACTGTCAGCTCACCGAACAGGCGCAGGTAAACCCCGCGCGCAATGGTCTAGTTACCATAGTGAGGTGGCCGGGTCGGCTCAGTGGCAATTCTCTCAACGATATCGTTCATAAAGTGGTACATGTACATCTTTGCCTTTTAGGAGTTGCCTCTGTCTGGATGCACCTCGTGCAACACCCCGTCAATGCGAGTGGCTTAGCCAAAATTTATCTTTCTCTTCTTCTTCTTGGATGTCATTTCACCTTTACCCTCGACGTCTTCTTGGCGGGCTTGATTGTCACTACCTAAAGGCGCATGAATACCAACCCTCATCAGTGAAGTGCAACACAAATCTCTACAATTTCGACCTAACGGTACCCATTTACTCGCGATCATGCTTTCGCTTTTCTGGCAATTTTCACGTTGTCAGTGGCGCAGACCTCAGTCATTCACAACTACCGCAAATGGATCTGCCATCTTCTCACTAACTTGGTTGTGGGGAGAGAATAGTGTGCCGGCAGGCTGCTCAAATTCAACACCAGAGCAAAGATGCTACTTTTGCATAGGCCATTGAACATTCCTTTCATTTACAGCCATCATTTGCAGTTCTGTGCGTCGTGCTGACGCAAATTATGATGGAAAGGTGATAGAAGAACATTCAGCTCTCAGTGCATGCGCGACACATTTTTTGTCACTGGGCACAATGAACAACGTATTTCAAGTTATGATCAGTCTTTCATGAAAAATATCGCCTAAATGGCGCATGAATACCAACCCTCATCAGTGAAGTGCAACACAAATCTCTACAATTTCGACCTAACGGTACCCATTTACTCGCGATCATGCTTTCGCTTTTCTGGCAATTTTCACGTTGTCAGTGGCGCAGACCTCAGTCATTCACAACTACCGCAAATGGATCTGCCATCTTCTCACTAACTTGGTTGTGGGGAGAGAATAGTGTGCCGGCAGGCTGCTCAAATTCAACACCAGAGCAAAGATGCTACTTTTGCATAGGCCATTGAACATTCCTTTCATTTACAGCCATCATTTGCAGTTCTGTGCGTCGTGCTGACGCAAATTATGATGGAAAGGTGATAGAAGAACATTCAGCTCTCAGTGCATGCGCGACACATTTTTTGTCACTGGGCACAATGAACAACGTATTTCAAGTTATGATCAGTCTTTCATGAAAAATATCGCCTAAAATTTTAATTACTTCGTACTGCAACTGTTGCATGTATGTGGCGGACAGCCTCACCTAGAGAGCCCAAGCTCACACCGGCACATGCTTCCCCGTCAACGCGACTGCATTCCAATCGAATGCTCCCCCAAAAAGTTTGCCTTTGATGAAACTCGCGGCTACGTAAACATAATTGTTCATCGATATGAGGACGGCAAACATGCTTTAGCGTTTGGTTTCCTATAACTCTTCTGGCCCATCTATGTGTCGATGTTTAATCAAATAAAAGCCGCCTCCTTCGATAAGTAATGCCTTCTCACCCAACAATCTTTGGTACGAGTGTCTACAGGAACCATGGAAACCTCTGCGGTAGTGTTGATACGTAAATGAATATGCGCCTTCAAATCCCGTTGAGATTATCAAGGCTGCACATTACTGTTGGTGAAACCGACAGCGATACAGGCGAGCTACCCATCCAGTAAGTGTTTGTCCACCTCCTCAAAGACATGGCTACAAACCATTCAACGATTTCACCAATAAAACTATGTTCTCTATCGCATCACTAATTATGTCATGCATGGTAGCTCACTTAATGCCAGCTTCCCACTTATGCCCAACAATCCACTTCCTGCAATTACGTCATGAGTCACACAAAATACATTGTCCACCACAAGTAATCTAGTAAATTTTCAATTAAAGTAACTTATTATGTCGCCTGACCCAGATCCTAGGTCATTAGCCAATGCAGTCCAAAACCACCAGGTACCCGATGAATGATCAATGCTGACAGATGAGTTGACTGATGACAACTTACACACTCCTTCACAAGCACTGACGGGTCACACTAAGTGATCACACATGGCCGTAGTGGTGCGGTTAACTTGTCTTAACCGACGAATCCATCCCACTATCTATCTGTAAATACGCTCAATACAAGTTGAGGTGGATATTAAACAGTATCGGGTGTAAGCGCCAAATGCTGTTATGGAATAAGCGAAATGCACAAAGCATTCCTGTCGATTCTCTCTCCCCATCAATATGTGCATAACTGCACTATCATCTCAGTGCAAGAGTTACGCGATTGTGATAATGCAGTCTTATGGAAATACAGTGGTTTTAAGCAAAGCAAATGTGCCTCTGATCGTTTGGTGGGAGACAGGTTATTATGGGCTGCTTTTTAGTAGAATAATGCAAGAGGGCCAGTCGAAATGGAAACCAGAGTGTTTTAATATAAGCAACTCATAAAAAGGTTTTGCGGTGTCCGTAAATGAAGCTGTTGCTAGAGTTTTGTTTTATGAAGACGCGAAAATTGCAGAGACCTGATATTTAGATGTTGCTAGCCTAAGACCTTTGCGCACCTGGACTCTTTGTAATGCGCCACCATTTGCGTTGTCTTACGGTTAGATCGCAATGATACGTTCAATTTGAAGGTAGCGTGTGACTTCGTTGAAAAAACCACGTTTAGGCTTTTGACAGCCTCACTGCTATTCTGTAGGCTCAGACTACCATTTTCCTTCTACCGAGTGTTTGATGCTGCATTAAATGTAGGCAGCCAACAAAACCTCAGAAGCACAAAACTGATCACATGAAAAATTAACCATGGTAGCCATACAATACTCTAGGATTCCGTTCTATACGGCATGCTATTGCTAAACAGGTTGGCTTAACCGTCTGCTCGTTTTATGGTCTCCTGTAACACAGACCACTAGTTTCCTTCTCAAAGACTGAAAGAAGCATGGATTTGGTAGCGAAGGCCGTTGGACTCAAGGAAGAATTCTGCTTCATCTTTGCGGGGGTCACTTAAAGCCAAAGCTCATGTGCACGTGTCACCTTTTCTTTTGAAATATGTACAGTATAATAGCTTAAAGCTGAACATTCCCCCACTGAATTCGCTCCTTTCGGCAAAAGGAACGCCTTTTACGCAATCAAAGTTTGTCCTCGAAAACAAGCACAACGTTGCCTCGCAAAACATTGCACTCGCTTTAAGTGCTACAGCTGCAATGACAGCCGCGGTAGTTACAGACAGTAGGACCAACGAAATCGAAGGTCAAATACTGCGTCAAACCTGAGATTCCGATGAGATTGGACGAGGGTTGTCAAGCTACAGGCCGTCGATGCGACTGACTGACTGAAGCGAAAATGAACCAGGTTTTGTTACCCTGATCGTTACGTTGCCAACAATCACCACGAGTGTTGTCAACGAAACTGCCGTAATGCCAGATAATTGATGTTTTTTGTGGAAACTGGGAAATAGCAACTCCCTGAATGGAAGATGGGTCACGTAGTAATGGTTTTCAGCCCAAACCCAACTCACCTATCTGCACCTAAATTATTAGGCGTTGTGGAAGAAGAGAGAGGGGGTAGGGGAGGCGAAGCTTATTTTTTTGCAAACCACAAAAACACAGCTCATTATGCATACAATTGATTTAAAGCAGGTTTAAAAGTTACGTTTGACAAATGAGACCTGGCGTTGAGGAAAAAGCTACTAGATAGGGCTATGCCTCTCCGTCTCTTCCTGCAAGGCTGGCTGCCACAATCATTTCAATATTATTGGAGGCGGTGGCATCGGCAGCAGCATGGACCACAGCGGTGGCGAGGATGCGGCCGTTTCAGGATTGACCTTACCAAACTGCACATACTTTGTAAAAACTCTAAGGTTTGCTCAGTTTGTCTTCTTCGTCTATGAGTAGGATGTGAAAAACCTTTGTTATTCTTATGCGCTGCGTAGCAGCCACATTACTCTTGATGTTGCTGGTTTGCTCATTGGTAGGCATATGCGTGTCAATCATCGGATGTACCTTGTAATTGTCATTTGCGCAGATTGGTGTCGGAGACACGGAAAGACTGGCAGGGAAGGATCAATCCATTGCCGATGTTGGAGACTTGATGCCCGCATACGGAAGAGCTTTGACGATAATGCCTTTGACATCATCATTGTTGTCTTGAGCAACTTTATTCTTCTCATCAACTGATTTGGATGGCGTTGTGGTGGCATCGTGGGCAGTCACCACTGTTACCGATGCGAAATGAACATCTTTTTTACCATTAACCCCAAAAAGGCCAATTCTAAAATTGCTTTCTGATCCATGCTTTCCATATGGTCTACTATTTCGACCCAAATTAAAATTTGCAAATTAAAAAGGCGACAAAAGAGCAGACGAGCTTTATCCAGGGCAGAAAAATGTCTTTTAGCTTACCAACTTAAAGGAGTAGTCAGTGTATTTGTACAAGTGTTGAGATGATCTGTGCTACCAAACAATCTACACCTCAAAGACGAGTGGTCAATCAGGGGTGGTTGACTTGGAACTTGTTAATGCAATCCGAGCCTTTGGCGATGAGGCTGCGAGTCAGGCTTCTTTAAATGGTCTTTTAAAAGTATATTTATCCCTAGACGCAGCGAACGCCACACAACTTCACTCAATTTGTGACTGAAGGAGGTTATCATAAGCGCCTAAATGAAGAGCGTTAGTGGAGCACTGCTGTATTTTTGTTGGCAGCGAGTAGTTGGCCCAGACCAGCAGACCTAATCACCGACACGGTTTACTTGTGGCGTCTCATTTGAAAGCTGGACTTCTACTAAGCCAAGTTGCGAGTGCGACCATGTGGTTGATAGCGCAATTAATGACAGCACACTTTCTCATTTTTTGATTTTGCATGCCTCGCTCGTCTCTGGATTAAAAGGAAAATCAAGCCGCATTTGAGCGAATTCAGACGTGCTTAGTACTCGTAATTTCGAGGTTCTCCACTCTATTTCACCCGAAGAATAAATTTCATTAGCATGTGGTAAGATGATGGTTTTGAAATCATCATTCACCTCCGTGTTCCTTCTCATCCACTTGAGCAAGAAGGCCGCTGTCACCACGTAGCACTGTTAAACGAGTAGGCAGCAATTCACAAGAAAACGCATTTTAGTCTCGACAATTGGTCTTTTACACAGCATGTAATGGTGCTTCTGCATAAAATCAACGGGGCACGATTTCCGACGTTTCTTCAATTGCTTGTTTACTGGTATTTCTTTAGGATAAACACAGTTGACAGCTGCTTTATTGTGTTAATGAGCGTTCCAAATGCACGTACTTGCCGCATCTCATCCTTTCTGGTTCTCATCACTATCTTTCTACAGATTTTTGCGTCTAGTGCCCAGACAGCCATCAACTAGTGCCGGCCCTTGTGCAAATCTGTACCAATGCTGAGGGCTATGCTTGTGCATCAAATGAACTAAACAAAGTTGTGGGACAATTCAAAGGTATTTGAAACAATTTCATAGCTCTGAAATTCAAACCTGAGTAATGCAGTCCAGGTTCATTCCACTGTGATATTCTAGAGTGGGACATATTTTCACATTCGTTCAGCCACGGCTGGGTAAGTAATCGAATGCGGCACTTGGCGACATCCAAGGGACAAAATCAGATTTAAAATTTTTGAACGTAACCAACAGTCTTGCACTCGTGCAACTTTGCTGCTGTTAATTAGCTGTAGCGTTGCCATAAAATGCAACCGGACAAAACTTTAACAACGTTTGTTGCGCCGTCACAGAGAGGGGGTTAATTACGTTTCGAAATTTGATGTGACAAACAACCAAACATGATAAAATGCTATGCAAAAGAGATATGCAGCGCATGGTCTAGTCAGATCAAGAGATTTCGGTGCTTTTGCTGATCGCGGTCAGGCTCTTCAAAGGGGATCACCTACAGCAGTAGTATAGCAATTTTATCGGTATTTGTCCATCGCAGCTAAAGCTGAGATATTACCTGAATGATTGCGATCGATGATGCTTGTTACAGATGGTTCCGCACACTTTACCATCAAGTCTTTGTAGAAGCAGAGATAAATATAACTGTTACTTGATACGTTCCTTCACCACCTGTCCACGGATGTTTGCTCAAGGTCGCCATCTCACAACGACCTCACACCTTGTATGCAAGTATGTTAGCTGATCCACTCTGTTCACTCAGTTCACCCCTGCTGCAGGCTCGTAAACTGAAGATGAATGATGTGATTTTAAGCGTCCAATTTAAAATCCAAGAAAAAAGTGACATATTCTTTGTCGCCCAGCCCTATGTCTGCCAATATAGGGTTTATTTGGTTAACATCTATCATATCAGTTTTATTTAGTGATCTATCACATTTCAGGTACTATTTATAGTCACTTAAAACACGGGTGATGTGCATTTCTCTGTTTTGGAGCATGAGGTATTGCTGCTACAACCAACGCAGCGATTCATCTAGGGTGACTGATGACACTAAGTGACGGGAATTTGCCAACGTCTTTATTGCCCATTCTTGTGATTGAGATTTACTAGCTTAACTTGTCAGAGAATAAAGGTACAAGAGCAAAAGTGTTTACAACTTTTAAACTCAAGCATTACCTTGCAAACTTTAAAGGCAGAAAGTTGTGAGGTAGAATGCCAAAGCCACTAAATGGTGCATCGCATAGTCGATTTGCAAAATTGGTGCACCAGAGTTGGGATTTTGGTTGTAGTCTAGTGGAGGTCGCATAGGGAGTGGGACACATCTAACAGAAACTGGTGCTGAACTAGTAATAAATCATCATTTCAAAACAGCCGTGTTTTAAGGCAGTAGGTTGGGGAGTTACAGTTGCCATCTCACATGCTTCGGCTGCAAAAACTGCGCAGTGCTTGCAATTCTTTCCGATTACGTCAACTGCAAGTGTTCCAATGAGTCAATCCCATACCTAGTTCTTGAGCAACTTTACGATTATCTCGGTGATTTTTGTTGGCATCTGTGGTGTGTAGTCTGCTTTTACTCCTAACAGTCTTAGCCACTGTATTTTAAAATGGAATGCTAATCTACTGAATTGATGCTCAATAGGAGTTTGTCGGGGCCTAAATTTTATCATGTTGCCGTTAGTCGTTAATATTATGCACGCTTCCAACTTGCTAACCCAATATTATCACCTACACACTTTGGATCCTATTGCCTTTATTCCCTTCCCTCTCAAATTTCGCCTAAATTACAATCCAAATGCGGGTTTTACCTCTTCATTTTCTTCATGAATGTTGAATGTTGAGGACTTGAAATGCTAAGCATTTCGGAATGCTAGGACTGATGCCCTATTGCAATTTCGCCAGCTAGGTAAATAGATTTTAAAGCATGAGCAACTTGCCAAATTCTATGTCTAACAAGGATATCTTAGATTATTTTGATAGCCCCACGCATTATTTTTGCCCTTCATTGTTTTGCTAGGAAAGAGAGCATTGTGTTGCAAGTAGATGATTGTGACTACCTGTTTTCGATTCGTACCTCACACGCTGTTTGCAAAGGATATGAGATTCGCCTGGCAATCTTGATTTCTGGTGACTAGAGGCGGGATCAAACATGTAATGCACTGCAGCAAACACATTGGCTGTTTGCATGAAGGACGTTTGTACCACTGAAGTAGGCCTCGTGCTTCACTGTTCAGGGTGCTTTGGATGAGCCATATGCTCTCGTGAAGAACGGGGCATGTACCAGCAAAGGTAAAGCGCATCTTATGACATCAGAATAAAACCGATGTAACCGCCCATTTAACAAAACCTTGTTGATGTGAGGTATTGAACCTATATTTAGCTCACAGTATGGTGCGCCGAGTAAAATTTAGACAAGTGACATCTTTAACAGCAACTAGAATAGATGGCATCGATAGGACAACCACCAATTCGACTGTAATTTATTCAGTGATTTCTTTTATCTCTCACGCCCTTACCGCCAATTACTCAGCCTTCTACGGCCATTTCCTGCAAGAAGCATGAGAGTGGAGATGGTAAACATAAACTATTGGATCATTTGCTGCCTCATAGTGGCACAGTCACTGCTGATGATGGCCTTAATAATTGTGGAACTTAGATACCGGGCGTTCGACAGTTGCTTCATCCTTCCATTCTAAAGAATAATTTTGACATTCAAAGGAACGCATTTTGTTACATGACTTCCATTTACAGCTTTAGCAAATGGTTGCGCCAGCCTTTAACTTGATTCCAAACTTCATTTGAATCACAGAGTGCACACTTGTGGACCCCAGATGTGGTCAGGTTGTGCGGAAACACCAGCACCATTTGTCTGTTGCTGGACTCAGGTGCCGCCATTTGCATTCTTGTCTTGTTTTTTCGAGCTTGCCTCCTATTTCCCGCTGTCATTCGAGCCCACTGTTCAACCAAATGTTGACTCTTGATTATCTCTGTTTAATGGTAACTGTTTCATTGATCCTATTATCCAAATATTGCAAAAAATAGTGCAAGAAAATGACGCTGCTAGCGCTGGATAGGCACTTCTAAGTTACATTGCATGCTTTGACTTAGCTAAAGATATCCATTTTGATAAGTCATCTTTGTAATCTAAGCACTTATAAGCATCACTAGCAGAATTGTTGATAATTGTTGAAGCAAAAGAGAAATCTTTTCGTCTCTGCTGAAATCCAAGTCGACTTCAGCAAAGTGAGTAACACTCACTTAGCAATGTTCCATTGCACATGCGATGAAGTGAGTTCCTACAAATGCGCATCTCACCAAACGAAGTTTTCAGCCTAAAAAAGAACTCGCGGAGCGGACTAAAAAATTGAGCTTCTGGTGGAAGAGTGCGAAGTACCGATAGCTCAGATGGTAAAGGAAACTGTGTTGCACGTTAGAAGTTAAATCCATGTTCCACAACTGATTTGGTAGTAGTCTTGAGTAGACCGTTCTTCGCCTTGTGCTTACGCCCCCAAACGGTCGCGTAGACCATGGCCACCACGTAGCAGTAATAAATGGTCTAATGGTACCTTATTCTGGCGATTTTACGTGTAGCTCTTAAATTTCCTGCGGTAGCACTGCAAACCCTCTCATTGGTGCAGCCAAACGTGGAATTTACACACAAACATCGATTAAGGAATAGAAAAGCCTCAATTTAATTCGCTTATGCAAACATCACATCAGTGATTCAGTGGCGCTAAGAGTTAATCCCATTGATCTCTCTTTGACTCTTATCTCCGTACTCGTGTGCATTCGCAGCGCCACGTTAACAGACATCTCTCCTTCACGGTACAGCATGGCTGACGATCAAGTCCTACGGTCTCAAAGCCCACTCACATCTATATTCGCTACGCAACTTTATCGGAACCAGTGGGTCAGCACCATTATTTGATTGTAACATTTGAGGAAAGTGATATTAAAAGATCCACTCAACTGCCACCTCCGAGGCATATCTCCCGTCCCTTCCACCACCAACTAATACGCCCTCATCAAGGTACAAGCCAAATTTCGCAACAAGCGGTCCTGCCATTGGAGTCTATAGCCATGCTTTGGTAAACTGGTAACCTCAATAAATGGCCTCCTCGTATTCAGTCATTAAGTTTGCAGTAAACGACCTTTACTCCCAACATTATCGCCAAGAGCCAGTAAAGTGACAAATTTCGTTAAAGAAAAGTAGTATGGCAGACTGAAATTTAACAACCTAATATCTGCATCAGAAATATGACACTAACACTTAAAGACAAATTGTGAATCAAGACCACTAATTAAGTTATTATAACTTCCACCAGAAGATCAATTTCGGAGTCCGGTCCGCGAGCTCTGTTTAGGCTGTAAACTTCGATGGGTGAGATGCGCATTTGTAGGAACTCACTTCATCGTATGTGCAATAAAACATTGCTAAGTGAGTGTTACTCAGTTTGCTGAAGTCGACTTGGATTTCAGCAGAGACGAAAAGATTTCTCTTTTGCTTCAACAATTATCAACAATTCTGCTAGTGATGCTTATAAGTGCTTAGATTACAAATATCAGCTGCTTTAATTCTACCAAACTAAGATGTTCAACGCAACAAATTTTCCACCTCTCCTTCGAAGTGGCTCCAAAAGTCAGCTAATTATTATGTGGACATTAAATGCGCTGGCATTGGATATCCTTCCATTTAGGTGTCTGCTTTCCTAGTGGCATACCTTATTGCATATTCAAAGACGATCCTATCCATTAGATCAATGAAAATGCTTGAGTGCTAGAAAATGGTCTAGATCCACATCGGCTCTTGCTAATAATGTCTAAAGCAGAATTGCACTGGGAACCAGGCCTAGTGGAATTGGCCACAGCTTTGTTGGGGCATTATAAAATGCAACTAATAATATCGTGATCTAATTGCACGCCTTCTTCTACCCCGATTTATCCTTGAGTAGATCCACCTAGCAAGTGAGATTGGAAGACGGAGAGTGTTTAATCAGGAACATTGTCGTGGACAAATCTCACTCACCGTCAGCCATCACATCATTTAAGCTGCTTTGCTTTGACTTGATATGTTTAATTTCATCACAAAGGGTTGAGATGACAAGCGAACAAAAACCAAGATTGTTTGGGGCTTCGCTGCCAAAATAAGAGCCCTTTTTTGCTTTGTTTATAAAGCCAAAAAGCGCCCACAGGATGGACCCTTAGGCCATCTAGCCAATGTCAGTGCTACTCACTAGAATGCAGATAGATAAGAGGGCAAAACTTTTAGCACCAAATCAAAATCTACATGGGAGATATTAATGGATTTACATCCAGTCGTATGTATGCATGATTTAGAGATATTTTCATGAAGGAAGGGCCTGCATGCCTACTTATTTATTAGACATTTCTCAACAGAATTGCTAGCTTGACAAATTCCCCCTTTGCGTACGCACAATAAAGAATGCAAAAAATCGGGAAAGCAGACATAGCTATTAAAGTTAACTATTTAGCACAAGAGCGTTGAAAAGTCCATGCGTTAAATAACTTAGAGCAAGTCGTTTTAGGGGCCACCAGTATTGCTAAGAAAGGGAAAACACGGTGACTCAGAAGACCAGAAATGCACTCGAGCGCGCATTTACAAGAATAGCGGGGGCCTTTTAAGAGTTTGATACTTGGATGAAGTGTCTCCTTCCTTGCGTCTACTGCTGATGCCCTTAAAGTGGAAGTCGTAATTGACGAATTGCATCCACTCCTCCAAGTTAACCTCTCCGGTATCCAGCAGCTTGACACAGCACAATCGCCAATCCACCGCAGTAGTCGCAAGTGGGCAATCCACTAAGTTGTTAAAACTTGCAATGAAGTTTGCAAAGACATGCATTTCATTTATAGGATTATCCTGACTCCTTGGCAAGATGGCTATGATTAATATTTGATGCGGCTTGATGGCATCCAAGAGGTGCAGTAGTTGATGCCTGGAACGAAAATCTGGATCCATCAGGAATACGCAGCAGTCGTAGCTCAAGATATCGCCTTCAAATTTTCTTTGTTCGAATTCATCGTAATATATTGTGCTATCATATCCGCTCTCATGGGCAGTATAGTTATGATTCAAAATAATAATAATATCGAAGCGATGAGGACCACGCCTTAGCGATTCATGGAGGTCCATGGTGTGAAAAATGGGGTGGTAGTAATCCTGCTTGGACAGCGCGGAGCAAAATATGTTGGCGGTGAATGTGAGGCAACAATTGAAAAGCCGTTGAGAAGAAGAAGGGCTTGACTGAGATGAATACTGCCTAAACAAGTTCGTTTCCTTCAAATGATATTCGATAGCAGGAAGCAAATTCCCATGCACAGTTGAGGAGGTTTGAGAAAAGAGGAGGCAACAGAGATGCTTATCTAGCCACTTCCAGTTACTGATATGACGAGTCATTGCCTGAGATGATCGTCGACTTGACAGTATCCATCGCCAGTTGGGGATGGTATTGCAGGCATTCACCAAATCCTCCACATCAAGCAATTTGCATATTCGAAGTGCGATTTCGGCTGGAAAGTCGGTGATTTTGCGTTGCTTCTAAAGTATAGCGAAAGTATGTCATAGTTGATGACACCAAATGGGTTAAAGTCAAAGTGATGACAGAGAATACAAGGAGAGCAATAAATGGGAGACAATAAAGATAAAGAGGCATGTCGAAGTTAATTAATTTTGCAGAAACCCACCATTACCAATCAATGCCAAGTTGGATTGACCGTGAGCAGTGGTGACGAGGCCTAAAAACTGGCGGTTTAGAAGGAAAGGAAGGGGGTGATTAGGTGACCTTAAAATGGCGTTAACGCATTGGTCCGTTTCGTGTCGTTTAATCACGATGGCCCAGATGCTTTTCCCTTGTCCAATAGTAAGGAATGACGTAAGCTTACACGAACTCACACACTCCTGCACATGATATGTCCTTCTAATTCAATTCACCACATACTCATTTTTCCATCACTCTTCCTTACGACAAAGTCCCGCTCAACAGTGCCACAGATTGGTGGCATCTGCGTTTTATTTTAAGGCTAACTACTTCTTTGACAGTGCGTCTTAATCTATGACCCGCCTCATCTGTGATTAACAGGGTAACGCAGGACGAACAAGAACATCGAGTCGACGCCTTCCCTTTCACTCGTAAACAGTGTGCGCAAAAGGGAGCTGACAGAGATTTGCACATTTTATATTTACTTGGTGTTGCTATGCGATAAGACTAGATTAAATTGTGGCTTGGACCAAAACGGGGTTCATGTGTTGGGCTAGATTATGCTTTAGTAGTACAAATACCTGTCTTTTGACAGAGAAGGAGAATGAAGTTCATGAGCGCTCATAAAAGCACACATTTGATTTGACAAGACTGCTCAGAATGGACACCTTTTAATCAGCTATTTTGATACAAATACTGCTACTATACACAGCCAATGGAAACTTGTTTCCTCATCAGATGCAGCAGCATTTTCCTTGTGGACAGAATTTTAGTGACACTGCAAAGATGTGCCATTCTACCTTGCCACGGTTCCAATTTCTCTTTAGGCAAACATTTGCTTGGATCTAGGAACCAAGAAGGCTATGCGAAGAACACTCGAAACAACGGCAGCACGATGGGTTTAGCAATAAAAGTATTGCGCCTAAAACAGCAATTCTTATGAATGTATAACGAATTCCCCTAATTGTCACTGCAAATAGGTCGGCCAAAATGGCATCTATTTGTAAAGAACCATATTATTTTATACGACAGTCCTCCTCATAACTTATTTTCCTCATTCAAGAGGTAGCAATGCAGAAGTAGAAATGCAAGCAATCACCATAAATGTTGACTAGAGCTCACATTTGCCCTACTTATAGTAGTCATAATGGAAAGATATAGCGCAGCGCCCAAAATCTTGCAACTCACGTCCTTCAACCTGGGCAACATAACACGATTCAATACGTTGACATCGGCTTAGCGACAGTCTGATCCTCCATCCGACTTTCGAGCCCGTCTACACTCGTCACCTCTGCTACGCTGACTATCAGTGAGCAAATTCCTCGTTAACGGCAGGATGTGCCATACACTTCCTTCACCTGCATCTTTTTAAAGTGCGCCAACAACCATTGCACTATCTCGAGGATTATAACGACTGCCATCAAATTTTCTGCCCGTGTCCATTCTTGAGCAAAATCAAATGGGGGTAGACTTGCGATCTTCACCTGTCCACAAATACAGCAATCGCGACGGATGAGAAATAAGCTCGCGGGTATGCAGTGTGTCTTGTTCGAATTTTCGGTTGAAACTCAGCAATATCTTTTCCAATGGGAAGTTGTCCCAGCAGCTAGTTCTCGAGACTCTGCTGCATTACAAAATTTCGCTTCTGGATTTTTCGACGCTTTTGGAAATCTGTTGAGAGTTTTGAGCCAAGTGCTTGAAATAGGCGCATGGTGTGATGCACACAAATCATGAACACTGAGTCAGTCTTTTATGTTAGGCATTTATGGGTTGACGGCTTTATCTTTCTTCGAGACTACAGGTTGGGTTTGCTGTCTGCAAGCGAAGAGCAAGCGCGTGATTTGGCGCTATTAAATTCCTTATCCACTTTAAGAAGCCCTACCATGATAGAAGTGGCAAAACCAATTTGGAATGATGTCACTTTATCTCCGCCTATTTTCTCATCACTAACATGGATATGATACCACAATTAATTTTCCTCTTAAATTCGTACACTACTTGTTTAATTGGGAAATGAGACGCCATTCTAATGCCATGCAAACATTTAATTGCAATTTCCTATGACATTACAGGTCACTAATTTTGGCAAGCAGCCTCGTAAGCATTGCCAGTGAGGCTAAAACTGCAGACAAGTTGTGGCTACGAACAATCTTAGGCGGCATAAGCAGCAAACATCATTCCTCCCTTTCATTTATGTTTTATCGCAATTCTAAAGCAGCCTGCATATCATCGGTCAGTCTGTGCATCCTAACTCTTTAATGCCAGCTATATGTCTTCCGGTCTGATTCTTCTGATTGACCTTTTCCATATGGCAACCAAATGATTGGATTCAAAGCATGAATGCTTAAATTTCCTCCTCCTACTACAAATAAGTTAATCAGATTTGATCATTGACTACTGAGCTTGTTAATTCTGCATGCCTGTAAGTCCCTCAATGTGCTTTCCATTATTGTGCATGAGGCAAGCGTCACAAAATTTTGGATGCACAGCGATCCGTTCACGACGAATGCCTTGAAATAATCGTTCTTCTTTTCTACTGGATGGTTGGAAGGCATCTTACCACGGTTGGTTTCCTATTTTGAACTTGGTTTCCGGTCTTAGTGCTATGGGCTTCAGTTGTTTAGGATGGATCTACTAATTGCAGCCTAGATGTGCACAATTTATGTTGTACAAATATGTTTTCTTCACTACTATATTTTGCAATCTCCACCACGTGTTTAATGCGACTTCCAGTCCACTGAAGTGTCTGAAGAGCCATGTCGCTGATGCTTGGCGACAACGAATGCGTACCATTGGTGCAATGGATCAACCAGGTGTCAATTTGAAGAAACCAAATGTAACTACATGATGTAGGCATGATAAGATGCATTCAACAAATGTCACTCCTCCTACTACAAATAAGTTAATCAGATTTGATCATTGACTACTGAGCTTGTTAATTCTGCATGCCTGTAAGTCCCTCAATGTGCTTTCCATTATTGTGCATGAGGCAAGCGTCACAAAATTTTGGATGCACAGCGATCCGTTCACGACGAATGCCTTGAAATAATCGTTCACACATGCGTACGCTTAAAATTCCTCACTCGGCATCGTCCTTTTTGCGCTGCTGACGTTGTCGCTAGTGGGTTCTGTAGTGGAATGTATTCGCCACTATATCAGTGCTCAGTAGCAATTTTCTGACGATATCAGCATTTGATTCGACATTCTCTATAGTGGAGTTAATGGTACCTGACACTGCTTGTAAAATGCTAGCAGGGCACATTTGCCAACTTCAGATATTAAAAAAAACTAGGGATGCAGCAATCCTGGCTCTGCTGACCGTGGTATCCAGAGCACACATTGTAATGCGGGCTGGAGCGAGACCGTTCAACCACTGTTGCAGAGCCACAAGGCACTGATCGATATTGCCACGTGACAGCTTATACGCTATCAAGACTTTGCCTTCTTTACAATCTGCAGGACTGGGACATTATTATGAGAACTGCCTTCGCGGTTGTAGCGTCGATTACAATGCCTGGTATCGGCAGAAACATAAATGTCAGAGATTAATTGAAAAACTAATGCAATTTAACCACCGTGATATTAAGGAATTTTACTTTTTCGATTTGATTAGCAATGTGTCAGTTTACAGCTTACCACCTAGTCGTCTTAAGCAAATCAGCGATCTCTCTTAACACCCTATAATGAAATTTCATTTTATAGCTCGCGTCTTCACTAAACAGGCAATCAGAATGCAGAATTTCATGGAGTGAGTAGTTGTACATGACTAGCGTTTAAGCAAGAGATGCCACTAAAAGGATAACTTTCTGAATGCAGTGGAGAAAAGTAGGCGAATCATAAGACCAACGTGTAAGTTAAAATTTGGTGCAGTCAGGAGTCTGCATCAAAATGGGAAGCAAAATGTGTTAATAGGGTAGGCATATATGAGACAAAACCTAGACCAAGAGAGTTAATTTTGATGTGTTAATGTGGAAAAATTGAAGATGGTTGACATTTTAGGTGAAATTAGAAATGTTTTAAGTTGCCTCAACTCTTGTAAGATTGTGTGAAAAAATGGGTAAATCTATACAGCGCCTATTGCTTTCAAAAGAGGCTGGGGAGGGCTACCATGTGATTTTTTGTTCTAAAATGCCTGTTTTTAACCATCTGAGAGGAGATTTGACGGGACCTTCTCGGTATTGGTGATCGTGGACATCTGATGGATCATAAAAATAATGTCCATGAGCGACCTACTCTGAAGTGTCTGACTTGGTCATCAATATTCCACTCATTTGGTGAAGGAACTTAGGCTGGTCATTTTGAGTAGCCATGTACACAGCGTAACGGTGAAGTGTGCTTAAAAAGCACATGCTATCATGAAATGGAGCAATTACAACTGCATTAGAAATCGACAAATCTAGAGGCTGTCGACTAATTGGACATACACTTTGCTCTCTTTCAATAAGTGGTTCGGATAACCTCAATCGGACTGTGAAATTGGTGATCTACAGTGTCAATCGCAAGCCTGCCCTCCCTGAATCCTACAAATGCAGAAGGTTAGGAAGCGTGACAATAGTGCACCTAAGGAGGAGCACAAAATTCCAAATCAATTTCAGGTGTGTGAACTCAATGCATGAAGGGATTTCTCATCTTAGGCGCACAAGGCAGCTAAGCGTGCATTAGGTTTTGTTAGAGAATTAAGCGAAATCAACAAAGTTGAGCTTCAACAAATGCGTGAGGGAATGGTAAACACCGAACCAGTTGCATATTATCTATGGTAATGTCTCAATAAATGACATACCCTTAATTTTTAAGTGGTTTTAAATCGGCCATTTACCTTGGAAACATTTAATTAGGGGTTTAAAGCTGGGACAAAATTAGCGTTGTCGGACTTTGAAAAAGAAGATAGGACAAAAAAAGCAATTTTAGGCCATCCTTGTTATAATGACTTGCTTTTCACTGATTCACTTGATATTGGAAAGGGACGACACGTTCCCTTTCCAAATGTTTTACTGAAATTCGACTCCTCTCGTCTCATCAGTCTTGTCTGGAATGAAGTGACTCGGGATGATGGCGTGATGCAGCCTGTAATGGAAGATCCAGACAAATCATAGCATATAAAAATGTTGATTAGGGTGCGAGCTATGGGTGACGTAAAGACCATCACAACGATGTGGGAATGGACTTCAATGAAGAAGCCGTACCTCATCATGTCATGCTTTCCAACCCACCTTCTGAAAGATGTTCAAAAGTGTCAAGCCGGGATTGGTTTGAGGGTCAAAAGGAGTGAGTGAGAGTGAGTAAATCCATACTAAAATATCAGATGGGAGATGATAGGGTACTACGCTGGCACTTAAAGTACTCGCACTAACTGACAATTGGGTCTAGGCAACTTTACCAAACTGAGGAAATGAGGAGTCAACAAGAATCACCTCCACTCAGTTTTACTGCTGAAATCACTCGCTACACTCCTGCCCGCCTTTGCGAAGTAACCTATTTTGGGTACACAGCTCAGGGCGTCAAATTCAAACAAACGACGAGCCAATGATATCAAGTCATTGTCACCTTGGTGCCACGACCATGTGGATACCTGCATTTTAAACATTCGCATGCTAATATCTTTGAGTGGCTGCACACGTTTCGCTTATTCCACAGGGTGGTAACTAAAACCCAGTTATCAACCAAACAGCCTTCAAAGCATCATTTGCCAACTGATACACGACGTGGTCCTCTCATACTCGCAAAGCAAATTTCACTTGACTAAATCGATTTACGGTTTATTTGGGAGGACTTAACAAAATGAAATGTTAGGTCTTCTAACCCAGTCATAGTCAAACGTGCTGCTCTGGGCTGCAATTTTAGTCATTCCCTTCATTGTCTGTCGCACCTTCAGTGCTTCTGGATAAGCTTAGTGGTGCCACCAACAAGCGCCGCGGTTTTCGACCCTTCCGGCGATGCTTTCATGTTCCCGCCTCATTCAGCGATGCCAGTGATAATGGCTGTGCCATCGGCATCAACAGCAGAGACGACAACTGCGACTGCTGTGGCAGTGGTGCTGATACCAAACTTTCTATAAAGGGAGACACCACTACTGACGACCGCTCTGCTTTTTCAGGCTCTACCATTTACAACGAGAGCGAAACACATTTTAGCAGCAAAACGATAAATTGCTGAGCGAGACTGTTGTTTAAAATGCGTGCCTTTAAGTGAATAACGCACGTAACGTAAACCTTTACAAACTCTCGTTAGACTAGTTTGCTTGCAGTAGATTAATGCAAATGCAATTGCACACTATGCCAACTGCGTATAAAAAAGGTCTTCGCAAATAATGTGAGACGAGGGATGCTGAATTGTGTAAAATACAAGCTACCTGTGCTAGAGGATGCAAAGTTAAAGCAATCAGTGAGTGAGAATTCAATGACTGGAATAAAGGTGCCCAATGACGTTAGCAAGGCAGATAGCCTTACAATCAGTCAGGTCATAACAAGACGCGTTGCGTGAGAACTGCACACGATTTAATATCCAATTGGGTTGTGTCTCACCTCTTCATTTCTTGTGTCCATTAAGCAGCACGTATTGTAGCCAACACCCCGATTTTGTGCTCTTCGTATTATATACTCCTCAATAGTTGCACTCGCCTCCGCGGTGGTGAGCTACTCTACCTCACCCTCGCCACCGTGTTTTCTTCTGATGTGCCTTTTAAATCCGGGGCCCATTTGCTCCAGAGTCAGCAAAAACATTTGACATTAACATCAAATCTTAGTAAGGGGCGCAATAGGGCATGAGCCACAAGAGAGTGCTTACCTGTGGCCACAGATGGAACACGTAAAGGGTCAAAAGTAGCCCTCCCGCCTATATTCTGTGCGATGGCTTTCTCTTTGTTCATATAATCCGACAACATTGCCTTCGCTGTTTTGGACTTAACGAAACGGTGTCGGCATCCCTATGCTGTGGGTGGGCTACTGACATGAGTTTCCTTGCATTCTGTTTCTAGTTGGTACGGTAACTACAGAATGGGCACTGAAAGCGTTTTGACTGGTCTGGCTTTCCCGTCATTTGCACACCACTTTGTGAGTCCTTCCTAGACGTGTATGGCAGGCTGCGTCTCGCTATTCTCCTGATTTAATTCTTCAACTCTTGTCGCCAGTGTACTTCAAAATCCTCAAACTTGTAACTGTTGAATAGGCACATCAAGCATTGATGGATAGTTGGTTCTTCCTCCCGTCCCTCTCTCGCATCCGCAATCGTGAGTTGGTTCTGTTCGACTTTCAGGTAATGTAGTGGGTTCAAAATAACTAAGCAAATAAACGCTTATATTGTCTAAGGAATGCCCCGTATCTAAGTAGGTGCACTTTTGAATGCATTTACGCCACTGCTATCCACCATTATTGAGAACTTGTATACCAGCGCCTTCCACAATTCAAATGAAGGGACGATTAAACTCGTGATATGCATTTGAACACGAGCTGTGTAGATGCCTCATTAGAAGCCGCAAATTGCTCTAGCACGAATGCTTCCTCATATTGCGTTGCTAATTTATCTTTTCCATGTTTGCGCTCACAAATGTACGCCAACATATCATCACGCTAATCACAGCGATACGGCCAGGAGTACACAAAGAATCATGCAATGCCACATGGCCAGTCTAAGTTGCAATGTGATTAAAGCCTTTAAGCAACCTCTGCACTTCTGCTTTATACGCGAAGTTAGTTGACTTCTTAATGTGGAGAAAATCCACAGCCTTCACACTTGGTACCATGCATGCGTTCATGTAATATGGTTGATGTCTACAAGCTCTTAAAACACCACACGTCATGCATTGTGAAGCGATGAAATACTTAGTCCATGCGTTAACAAAACCTGCTGCATCTTTGCATTCCAAAGAATCAGCTAAAACCAATTCAGGTTAGGATTGTTGCTTGCTGAACGTCACGCAAAATGCATCACTTAAATCAATTATGGAGGAGTGACACTCACTAGAAATAGCCGAATCGTAGCCGTTCATTTTTGAATTCACTGCGTGTAATGCGCGAACTCTCGAAGGCTCGAACCCAATCTGAGGACACAAAGAGGTACCAAACCTATCTATGCAGTCAGTAGATGGTAAATCTCGATCACCATTGGTTCAGTAGAGATGACATTGCTAAAATTGATTACCGTTCGCCCAAACACTTATCATTAGTAAATGTCAAATGCAGAACAGGAATTTTTGTACAGTGATGGGTTCACCATTTGACTAAAATTGTGCACATCAAGCATTGATGGATAGTTGGTTCTTCCTCCCCTCCCTCTCTCGCATCCGCAATCGTGAGTTGGTTCTGTTCGGCTTTCAGGTAATGTAGTGGGTTCAAAATAACTGAGCAAATAAACGCTTATATTGTCTAAGGAATGCTCTGTATCCAAGCAGGTGCACTTTTGAATGCATCTACGCCACTGCTATCCACCATTACTGAGAACTTATGTACCAGCGCCTTCCACAATTCAAATGAAGGGACAATTAAACTCCTGATATGCATTTGAACACGAGCTGTGTAGATGCCTCATTGGAAGCCGCCGATTGCTCTAGCACGAATGCTTCCTCACATTGCGCTGCTAATTTCTCTTTTCCATGTTTGTGCTCACAAATGTACGCCAACATATCATCACGCTAATCACAGCGATACGGCCAGGAGTACACAAAGAATCATGCAATGCCACATGGCCAGTCTAAGTTGCAATATGATTAAAGCCTTTAAGCAACCTCTGCACTTCTGCTTTATGCGCGAAGTTAGTTGACTTCCTAATGTGGATAAAATCTACAACCTTCACACTTGGTGCCATGCATGCGTTCATGTAATATGGTTGATGTCTACATGCTCTTAAAACGCCACATATCATGCATTGTGAAGCGCTGAAATACTTATTCCATGCGTGAACAAAACCTGTTACATCTTTGCATTTCAAAGGATCACCTAAAACCAATTCAAGTTAGGATTGTTGCTTGCTGAACGTCACGCAAAATGCATCATTGAAATCAATTATGGAGGAATGACACACCAGAAATAGCCGAATCGAAGCCGTTCATTTTTGAATCCACTGCATGTAATGCGCGAACTATCGAAGGCTCGAACCCAATCTGAGGACACAAAGAGGTACCAAACCTGTTTATGCTGTCAGTCGATGGTGAATCTCCATCATTATTGGTTCAGTAGGGATGGCATTGCTAAAATTGATTACCGTTCGCCCAAGCACTTATCATTAGTAAATGTCAAATGCAAAACAGGAATTTTGTACAGTGATGAGTTCACCATTTGACTAAAATTGACCACACAGGCCTTTCCCTTGCACTGGTTCTTTTGAACTGTCAAGAAAGCGAATTGGTGACCATAGCATTACGTTTGATTCGCAACGTCAATTGCAGAGCTATCGGACCCTTAGATGGAATTGAATAGAAGCAACTCTAATGCATCCATCATCAACAATGCGCCATCCTTGTTGATACATTAAAACAACTATGTTTCCATGCACACTGCCTTGCGTTCTCATCCCAATCCCCAGTTGCAAGTGGTAGAAAAACTGTCAACAGAAGAGTAGTAAGGGGCACACTATCTGAGTTCTTAGAAGAAGAATGCTTATGAGGTTGCAGCCACCTGTTCAAATGTGGGAATGAGGACGTCAGTACTGGTAGGATAGACATCCAACGGCGGGTAGACATCACACAATTTAGAGTTGATTACTACCACCTAGCACATGCATCACCACCTCTGGGCAATTCCAGGTCAATGTCGCAACAAGCATGTTGAGCGGTGATCACGACTGATGGTCAGGACAATTATCGGGTCATTGAGCACTGTTAAGTGAGTGAGTGCTCGAGAAAGTAAAAGGACTATGACACTGAATTAAAGCTGCTCTTTGAAGCCTAAATGAGCTGTTAGAATGGAATCACCTCAGTAAATACGCTACATCTTAGTGCTTCTGATCCGTCTAACGTTCAGTAACACTAAATGCTTAGTATGTTAAAATATGCTGGGGTGGCACTTCGCCACTATCTTTTGCTATCTAAATGTGATGGATATGATGGTGGATGAGTTAGCTTTGTAACGCCGTGTATGAACTGATCAATCAGGGATATCTATTCAAGTCGAGAAATGCTGCAGCTTAACGGAAGCCATTAGCTATCTCGTTTCGTTGACAATGCAAAAATCACTCCTGTGCCAGGCAAAATGTGAGATAAATGTGATCGTTCAATTGATTGTTGTGCAAGTCAGCTTTGGTTGCTTGACATGTAAACAGTAAAGACCTCCGTGAAAAGAACATATTGGCTGTGGTGTTGCACTTATAGGTTCTGCGTGGCGATGGTGGAGGTGACGTAATATCCGGTGACATCTGTCGCGCTCAACACTTATGACTTCAGTAGCCATAGTGGACCAATGGGTATAAGTCCAGACAATCTATCTCCTTGTTATTATCATGTTGTCTTTAAGGGACAATGATGCAGCACATGTGGTGACACTCCAACTATTTCTGATTTTCCACTTCAATGGCAACACTAAAGTGATGGTGGTCACGTAAGCTTTTCCACTTTGCATATTTGTAATTGTAGAGCCCTTCCTAGTCTTCGATTACCACTTACTCCAAGATTTCTGATTAGCTGCTGGCATAAAATCGTCAAGTCACCTAGGATAGGATGTAGTGAGGTGCAGTGAAGTGCGCACAGGAGGCAAGACCAAATAGATTTTAATATCTTTGTGAATGTGCTGAACACGTATAATGTCATTTGTGTTGAGCGTTTCCTGCCTGGCAACAGAAAGGTTTTTTCGCAGTGGTTTCTCCTGAAGACTGGTCCGCTAATTGACATGAGATAATGCTTGCCTCTTAAACTGTAAACGCATTGGGTTCCTCTTCATCAACACAGTCTTTAGCCACCAACTTTTGCACCTCATCCTTTTTTTAAAGTCTTACGTGAAATCTGATTTTTTATATAGCACACGCGAAATTGGTCGCACTCAGTCTGCTTTATCGCACAGTGATGGAGCCCATTCAGTCAGCTGCCCACAAACAGTGTTACAACATCGTCATTCCGTTCTCTCTCAACGGATCATAACAATCTAATTTTACCTCTGAAGTAGAGCCAAGATCTGTGACTTATTTTGGAGAATTTATGAAAATAGCCATCATATCTGCGTGCTAAGTGAAAAACAATACAAGAATCCTTAGTCGCAAATGCGACACTGTGCCTCCAAATTTATCTATCCCAACACCGCCCCACCCAACGTTGCACGCGTTTTCTTTAAATATGCGCTGAATGCCATTACGTAGGCGCTTAAAGCAACTGCAATGGTTGAGTACAGGACTTGCCCTTTTCCATTACCGAAATGCATACATCCTATCCACCAAAACGGATGTTTTGGTCCGTTTTTTGGTGGCGAAAACTTAACGCACTTATGTGAAATATCCCTCCACCCTACCCAAACGTATAATAGCATTTAAAACAAAGATTGACAAATTTTAAGTAGCATGCTGTAACACAAACGCGACATAAAATCAGAACGAGTGATACTCAAAATGATCAATAGAGAACTGAGAGTTCCAGACAATTTCAGTCACTTGATTGAGTTGCCTACAGCGGAGTTCATTGTACAGAACAACCTTTCGTATTTGACAATCTGCTGGGAGTGATCCTTCATAAGCCGCACGGTTACTACGACAGAGCAGCAGCAGTGAAATCTGAAGCTGAATTGAGGTAATGGTCAGCTGTCAGAAAACTTCAGCAGGTTTTTATTATAATTAAAGAAATTAGGAGAGCAAACATTCAGACTTAATTTTAACTGACTACCAAGCAGCTAAATAAACGTTTATCCCAATCCTATCGACGCACGATATAAGAAAGAAAAACTTGCATTTCGGACAAAGCAAGGGTCTCAAACGTCATTTTCTTCCCTTCCCTAAGGCTTCGACTAGTAGCAAGAACCATATGTGCGTCAGGCTCTACCACCTCCAGAACCCCTACAACCAAATTCATAGCCTCACGCGTAGGCAACGAGGAGGCAGCGGTAGTAACAAAACCATCAGCTGCAGTGTCTTCGTTTGCAGGTGCAGCGAAAAACATCACCACTTCAGTGCCAGTCTTGACCCACCACTCATTAATGGCGTCATGGATCTGCACCACTTAAAATAAAAGAGTTTACAAAGGTTATCACTGCGATGGGGAAATTAATGAATTAGATGCACAGCGGGAGAGACGACGTCAGGTGGAGGAGACTGACTTGTCGAGGGCACCATCGGTGATCTCTGGTTTTTTGGTCGCGATGATAGTGCTGCAGCAGGAGGCTGAAGGTTGCAGAGCGGTGTAGACCCCACACTGGAGTGCCGATCACTGCCTTTGCCACATATTGCTCTCCTTGTCTGTAAGAAAATTAGAACCATAGTGAAGTGAAGATGAATGATTAACTATGGAGGCGTTATGTAAAGGGAGCCACTGAGCAGGTGGTAGCATTTTACAATGCCATAACATAGAACATTCATAAATTTAAAACAAAAACAAACAACCAAAAATCTGCTTCTGCAAGGTTAGCGTCATGGAGGAAGCAGCATTTGTAGAGAAGTCACATTACGCAGACAAACGTGCACTGCTGAACTTAGGGCAAAGGATGGCCTAACATTTGCACTTAACCCCCAAATTATGTAATAGGGAGGCTTAGCGTCTTTTACTTCAGTCTTGGTGAGAGAGTGCAGAAACAGATAGGCGTCAACAGCATCTCGGATCGCCCGTGCCTATTTTTTCATTACCATTCTTCTGTAAATCCAAGAACCCGAAATTTAAACTACACTCAGTGGTCATGATGACCAAGAGTAGGTGGGTTCCAAGCATTCGCAAGCTCTGTTTATTCCAGCCTGTAATTAACTAACCTTGTAGCCATTTTCACCTTGCAGTAAACGCTTAGATCGAATCGCACGACAACCAGTAGCCAGAGAGAAGCATCAATTTAATGCATCAAATTGATGTTGATGGTAATTAGTGCCCCTTATCAAGACTCGTCCTCCTGACCCCGATTCTCTTAATGAGATGAGATTATCAAAGTCCAAGACAAACCAAGTGCTAATGTCAACTCTGCAGCATGTCTTTAACTGCCCAATTTTAACAGATTTACCACAACTCTGAAGCCCAATTATCACATTGCCACAAAAACTTGTTCATAAAAATAAGTGCACCTGTTCATCAAAAACATCTCGTATGCCTACTTCACTACCTTAAACTTTAGCCAATTATTACAAACCGGCGAGGAACAAGCAATATGGAATCGGCGTCGAGTCCTTTTAAGGAAATCAAAACGTTAAATATGTTGTGCTGGTGGGGGAGGTAAACAGTCACCGCAGCTCCAACACTTAAAGTGGAGTTCCGTCAAGAAAGCAGCCTTACGATTGCCTGTCTCTACTCACATATTGCTTGTTATGAGACTGCAGTTCTCCACCCTATGTAAGGGACGTCAATTGAATTTCATAGCATCGAAGTAGACGACGGAAGAGCACAGACTCCTTCAACCCTTCGACCATTGTAGTGTATGAAAAGACGTCCACCTTTATCTTTGCAACTGGGAAATGGAGAGTGAAAGCCTTTCAAGGGGATGAGGAAGGTGTCACCACGCAGAGGTGCATCCAACTATGTTCTAGAACTGACCAACAGCTGCTGGGGGGTGAGATTCGCCTAGGCCAACGGCAAATCTCTACATAAAAAGCTTATTTGAAACAACAGGACGGAAACGGAGTAAAAATTTACGCTTTGGCATTTCAAAGACCTAATTACAATACCCTCACTGCAACTTGAACGCCGCATTAAAACCTGTTTAAAACTTTAAATAATTTTGAGCTTCTACACTCATTCATTGAAATCAGCACGCGATTGCTTGCACTTCTTCTTGTTATTCAGTAAAGTCGACAACGGCTATCTGCACCGGAGCAGAGGGAGCATCATAAGGCAGTTTCTTGTGAGCGAAACTTCATGTTCAACTGCTTGAACAATTGCAACTTTATGTTTTGAAGTCACTGATGCGCTGGAGGCGAAATTGGGGCGCTAGAAGCAGCAGCCTACAATCGTTGCATTAGTTGCCAATTTCTCTCAACGAATTTGTCCTTATTGTAGCGTGAAAGACTAAGGTTATGGTTTCCTCGTCTCAACTTTTTGCCTTTTGATACAATTGCTGTGGAGCCTAGAACGTCACCCTAGAATCGTCTAAAAGAGTCCAAAAGTTTTTCATCAATGAAAATTCGTACCTTTATCCTTTGCCTTTAACTGAAAAGAACCTGTAGCCACTAGGATCAGCGAATTTTATTGTGCACCTTTGCTAAAATGGACATGTTCGATGCTAGCATTTGATTAAATTAGACAACAGAATTCGAGTATTCCACCAAAGACAGCACAGAAACAGAGAATGCGGAAAGCCACACTGGAGGAGGCGCTAGAGGCTTATTGACAGGTCCGCCTGCCTTCCATTACCAACTACATCCAGCAGCTGGCTTTCGATTCCAAGAGTTCGAATGTTGATCGCTTTCTCATTAGCCCCAAGATGGTTTCACTGCTCTCATTGCTACTGCATTTACATGAAGTGGTGGAAGCAAAGAACGGGACTCTCTCTGCTTTGCTGTTGGTGAGGGAGGTAATCACCGCGCTCTCAGTGGCCCATCGAATCACGGAGGTCTCGGCAGTGACACCTCTCTATGCTAGGTTGAAGGCGTCGTGCTCTGTCAGTACCATTCCAGCTAACTCTGTAGCATCAACTTCGACCAACGAGCAGTTGAATGTGTTGGATGGGTTCCAAACGAACGCACGCAACTTTCTGGTGATTATCAATGTTGTGGAGGAAGGGCTCCGTGTTAAGGCAAACAAACTGACTAACTTTCGTCCATCATTTAATCTCAAGGGAGAGCTCAGGCAAACATATTCTGCCTTGCCTTTTCGACTGATGACGGGCTTAAGCCTAGGACAAGTGTGGCAAACTTCGTTCGAATGCCGGTGATTGATAGCTAGCTGCAATATCAATGCATTGGCAATGTAGCAGAGGAGGAGGAAGAAACGAACATCACCCAGCTATCTAATCCTTCCTACATTCCGCGTGGCATCGACGGACCACTAATCTCCGCCACTGGTTTCGCTTTCGTGATCCTGAGGCACACATCCTTACTGAAAACCGACACTTCCCCTCCTCCATAGATCTTGTATTTAGTAAATGTGGTGTTTGGTGGTTATCGATTTTACATGCTTATCTAACCACTGCTGCCAATGTGGCTCCGCGAGCCTTCCTTGAGGGCAATAGACGGCGCATTGCTAGGGCGGACTATGTATGCTCCGTAGACAGAAAGAATGAGGCTATTCGGCTTGTGCAATGTAACCACCAAAGTTGGCAAAGCCGGCAGTTCAAAAAAGCAAAGTATTGTGGACATGTTTTTCATTTGATGCCAAAAGCAAGTCCTACGCACCATCAGGGACCGTACCAAGCCTCAAGAATACGAATATTCAATATTTTTGATAAAATTACGTAGGACTAGAAGAAAACTTAGCTGTGTTCACACCTATGTAGGCGAAAACCAATTCGTGCGCTTGGCTTTTCGTAGCAGATTTATAAGTTCGCGTCAAATATATACTTCATTGTCTCCACCCATTTTATCCAAAAGACAAGCGGATAGTATGTAATAACAGGGTCTAAGAAAGAAATAAAGAAAATTAGCTGACTTCTTTGTCAGCATGGTCACTAAAATATGTGTAGGCTTAACTGCGCTCGTTGCAGCACTGCCTCAAAGTGGTGGAAATGATTGCTCGGTAAGGCAGGATTGTTAATAAATTATGCAGAGCAAATAAACCAATAACGTTTAAATGCATTGCTGTATTCAAAATGATCACGACTCGATGCACGAGTGCTTTGTAACTTGTCCTTGGTCTTTTGATGCGTGACCATTTGTTACATATTTTACATGTTTTGAGGAAGAGCCAGGCGCTTCAGAAATACCAATGCTATTATTTGCGTCTAGTGGCGTGCTATTGTTGAATCAATGAATTTTGATTAATATTGTTTAGGTCTGCAAGAAATTGAAAATCTAGTGCGTTATCGCATTAGTCTTAATACGTTTTAAAGGTGCTCATTTACACATGTGTACAATTCAACATCCAATTTCGCATACACCTATTTACTACTAAGGTTTAATTTTTTAATTACATTGTGTAATAGTTTAAACGACCAATTTTCATTGTTTCATTTCCTCACTGTAATAGCGGTGGGTTCAGACAACCGAGGCCCAATTTGCTGAACATTGTTGAAAATGCACCTAGTATTTGTCTTCACTTGTTAAAGACGTTGCGTATTCTAAATTTGACGGCAATTTACCTTTTTGGTAAAGTATTTGCTATAAGTGTAGAGGCATTTTCGACTGACACAAAATATGATTTCTGCCTTTGCCATTACTTTGAACTTTGTCCAGGTGGAAACGAGTCTCAATTTACTGGTTGCGATTATTTTTGATGCACTCTTCCCATTATTGGTCAATAATGCATAGCGTTTTGGTAAAACGAGGCGGATATGAGAAAAGTTTTTGATTGTGACACCTTCATTTTTTCATTGTAGATTGTTTGAAACCGCAAAGGAAGTGAAACAAGTGCTGACCTCCCATTTTTGGCTTTAGAAAGATATGGTGACGATCAACAGACTTTGAAACGTAGGATGTCCTGGCGAGTTGAGGGTATTTGCTGTTGGAGGTGAGTAGACATGAGATTTTATTAGTTTGGTCGTTTCGCAGCTGTCCGTAAAAGGTGGCATAGGAAGTTGTGTTGTCAAGTGTGCGTGGTGTAAGTAGTGGTAGGTGGATGCGCCATCAGATTTCTGGCTGTTCGGTGGGAAGTGCAGTCCTAAGGTACGGACCACTAATCTCCGCCACTGGTTTCGCTTTCGTGATCCTGAGGCACACATCCTTACTGAAAACCGACACTTCCCCTCCTCCATAGATCTTGTATTTAGTAAATGTGGTGTTTGGTGGTTATCGATTTTACATGCTTATCTAACCACTGCTGCCAATGTGGCTCCGCGAGCCTTCCTTGAGGGCAAAAGACGGCGCATTGCTAGGGCGGACTATGTATGCTCCGTAGACAGAGGGAATGAGGCTATTCGGCTTTTACAATGTAACCACCAAAGTTGGCAAAGCCGACAGTTCAAAAAAGCAAAGTATTGTGGACGTGTTTTTCATTTGATGCCAAAAGCAAGTCCTACGCACCATCAGGGACCGTACCAAGCCTCAAGAATACGAATAATCAATATTTTTGATAAAATTACGTAGGACCAGAAGAAAACTTAGCTGTGTTCACACCTATGTAGGCGAAAACCAATTCGTGCGCTTGGCTTTTCGNGCAGGAGATTTATGAATTCGCGTCAAATATATGCGTCATTGTCTCCACCCATTTTATCCAAAAGACAAGCGGATAGTATGTAATAACAGGGTCTAAGAAAGAAATAAAGAAAATTAGCTGACTTCTTTGTCAGCATGGTCACTAAAATATGTGTAGGCTTAACTGCGCTCGTTGCAGCACTGCCTCAAAGTGGTGGAAATGATTGCTCGGTAAGGCAGGATTGTTAATAAATTATGCAGAGCAAATAAACCAACTACGTTTA
>LWMJ02000392.1:23795-64738 GCA_001693035.2 Taenia asiatica | reverse complement strand
TGTAAAGGCTACCAGCAATTTGTGAAGAAGACTGCGTAAGACCTGTACAATCCTTAATAGCCTGTGCCCGATAGTGGTATAGGAAGCTAGAAGTTGAATGCAAACGAAAAACAGTAGCGAACCCATATAATAAAGTGCAATTGTTCCGCTTCAGCTCAACTTTTTTATGATGTTGAGCAATGAGTGTCATTTCGATGCATCGCTGTGGTGAGTGTGGTGATTTGGGAGCAATCCGTGTTCTATTAGCGAATAATTCACTTCTTAAATGAGAAGTTGGTTTATGTAATTTAGTGCAGTTATGCAAAGCTCACATGTACTAGATCATCGAATTGTAGACATTAATGCTGAAAGGAAAAATCTTAATTTGCTTCACAAATAATCTGCAAATTTCGCAAAATTTTGTGTGTTGCGCTTGCTCTCGCAGCCTCCTAAATCAAGCAACCAGGAACCCATCAGTGCTGTAAAGCAGCAAGGGCAAATATTGCACTATTTACAGGCATCAGTGAGTTTGCAAAGCGCGCAGTTGCATCAGCACCGCGAGTGAAGTCGTAAAGCATCGTTTTGAGCAAACAGACGAGGTGAGAGGTGATGCAGATGGTGGGATGACATAGTGCTTTTGGTAGCCCCTCTTTTTCCACACTGTAGACGTCAAAGGTCGCGAAGTTGCGATTGATACGATAAAAGAAATGGCATAAATACAAGTTGGTCGCCATTTAATTACAAACAAAATCAGGCCACAACATGTAATGCATCCTCCATCAAGTGAGATATGTTGTTAATTTATCGCTCTTGATTGCGAATTATGCAGAATTAGAAGAACTATTCTGAATTTTAACTCCATACGTCCACACATGAGAAAATTTTGACTCACAATTCATCTTCTCATCGCCTTAGGAGCTATTGCTACTAAATGCCTTTGCGCAAAATTGAAAAAAATTTTGCAACAATGGTGTGCGATATGCCGACTACTGATATAAAAATCGCATTCATAACTTATACGAACTGACAGTCAATTTATCCTTACCAGACTAGGCATACCCTCTGCTTACTTGGTGCCGGATGTGCCAATCAGAACAGAACGTTCTGCAAACTTGCATGATTTTCAGCCCTCTACCGTTATGCCGATACGGACGAACAAGTGCTAAGTATCAGGCGTTTTTAGGCCTCGTCTTCACTCAAAGGTTTTGTGTGAGACCTTTCTTATTGCTACCACCTGCATGCAAGCATTAAAATACGTAGGGTTTTTGGTAGCAATTTGATCGTAAAGAGTCGGNTGATGTTGAGCAATGAGTGTCATTTCGATGCATCGCTGTGGTGAGTGTGGTGATTTGGGAGCAATCCGTGTTCTATCAGCGAATAATTCACTTCTTAAATGAGAAGTTGGTTTATGTAATTTAGTGCAGTTATGCAAAGCTCACATGTACTAGATCATCGAATTGTAGACATTAATGCTGAAAGGAAAAATCTTAATTTGCTTCACAAATAATCTGCAAATTTCGCAAAATTTTGTGTGTTGCGCTTGCTCTCGCAGCCTCCTAAATCAAGCAACCAGGAACCCATCAGTGCTGTAAAGCAGCAAGGGCAAATATTGCACTATTTACAGGCATCAGTGAGTTTGCAAAGCGCGCAGTTGCATCAGCACCGCGAGTGAAGTCGTAAAGCATCGTTTTGAGCAAACAGACGAGGTGAGAGGTGATGCAGATGGTGGGATGACATAGTGCTTTTGGTAGCCCCTCTTTTTCCACACTGTAGACGTCAAAGGTCGCGAAGATGAACGAAAAGGTGACCAAGGACGTCGCTATTTCTGTAACCGATTTTAGCATGCTTTGTTGAATATTTATTGTCGATGCCCCTTCTTAATGCACCAATTTGATTGGGTCAGGTACTGATAAATTTGGGATTTGCATGATGGTGGAGTTCCAAATGCACTGAGCAATTTAAACTGTAAAGGTTGTTTTGGTCGTCCATTACGTTACCTGCTTAGACAAGCGGAGCTAATTCCATTTCGCTGCACAAAATTTTGATCCAATATGATCTGATCCTCCTCATTTGATTATCGTGTCGCCTCTTTAGAACCATGTAAAAGTTTTGCCCCGAAAAATATCAGCACTGAACTGTTTAAGTTTTTCTGCAAATCGTTCATTATTGTTTTAGTTAGTTGCCGGACTCGATAGGATCTCCAGATTTTTTTGTTTGTTTACTAACACAAGTCGCGCATGTTTTTCCACTGTCACCCAAGATTTAGACGCTTGAGTCCTCTCCAAAGAAGTGCTATGGCACATTAAAATGATTGAGCTTGAACAGCCCAACTACCAATGGGTGACTATATTCTCAGGATGACGATTGAGTCCGTGTTATATGAAAGTCTTCCATAGCTAAATGCATCTACTTCAATTCGCAGTTTCCAGTTTTTTTAAATCGCTTTTACGGCGTTTTCCGATTGACTGCTTTTTTGCTTTGACCACCACAGAGTAGTCAGCTTCAGATGAAGATTAAAGGTGATGTGATAAAGTGCTTTTAATGAACGGCTATAGCATCAATTACAGACTTGAATGGAATAACTTAGCATCTTGCGCTTGGCAAGTCAAACTGTAGCAAAAGGAAATAATTTGTAGGCAGTGTCAAAAATTTGACATCGTTCTACCGTCGCACGAAACCGGCATTGTGGTGCAGAGCACTTTGCTCTTACGCCTGTATATGAAAAGCTGATTCACTAGCTACACCAGGACTTCCTTTACGAATTATATCAGTCGTTTATGTAAAAGAATAGTTGGTCTTGGAAATTTGACAACATGCATCCCTTTTGCGTTTAGGCTCTCAACATTTCTACTCCACAAATAAAATACCTGCCTCTTACAATATTTGGAAGTAGCATCCAGTCAGCATCCAGCTGACTGGATCCAGACTAGTCTGCAGATTCTTTCAGGGTAGAGCTTTAGTCTATGTTTACAAAAGTATTAAAAGCTATCAAATGGTATGGCTATAGACATGATCAGAATACGAGGCTACCAAATGGCGATCGACCTGCAGGGCTTGAGACTAGTGTATTTGCTGCAGCACAGCAATCTTATTATAGAATCTGATCAGGAAAACCCGTTAAGTGAATACTTCAGCATAGTTACCAGAATCCTTAGTTCTTTATGGATATTTGAATCTTTTACTTCCCCTTTTGTACTTTGGTATTCCTGTAGTCATTGCAAGCGTGGGTCTTGGAGCTGCAGGGAGTTACATTTCGCTAAGGCGATGCCATATTCAACCAACTACGCTTCCTCCGCCCCAATTCTTCCCCACCTTGTCCTCATCCTTACCCCTTTAGCTGCTGTGCCATCATGCTCATCTGTCCCTTTCTATCCATGCAATTTGCGATGTTTTTTGTAGGATAGCATAAAGAAATCACATATAAGAGCTGGCATCTGTTAGAAATGAACCCTTCTTTATTGGCTCGGAACGGAATAATCGCCGCCACAAATGTCATGGCTAACACAAAATAAACCCTCTAGACCCAAATAAAAGTGCCACACTTGAACACTTTCCAGGAGTGTAGCTGCACCTGTTTTCAAACAAAGTCAATGCGATAATGCCTACATTATCTCCCGGAAAATCTTAGTGACCATGGATTAGAGGTAGGAATACGACTTCCGTGGATGAATGCCTTCTTTATCCAGTACTATATTTAGCTCCGGGTCGATAAAACTCTGGTGCACCCAAACTGAAAGCAGAAAAATAGTGCCCTGGCCCTCGATATTATGTCCACCTTGAGGTCTTAGCGATAGATTCATCACTTTGACTGTGGGCACTTAAGAGAATGTAGGTAATCTCTGCAGATCAGAGCCGTGCTGGAACCAAGATATCGTCCATTTCTTTTATGAGTCTAAGTACCTTTACTTAGCAATGTAGTAGAGATTTCACTGCAACACCACCTATTTCTGCAATGACTGATCTGCAGGCTGGGATGGATATATTATCGTGCACTGTTAATTCGTACCGTTGCTAATCCTTGTACTAAAGTACAGTTAAGCTGTTTACTTTTCGGACGGTTCTTAGAAGAGCTATTCAATATTCCATGATTCCTTTCCATTATTGGTATCCTTGCTATCGGGTGAGGTCTAAAACGCTCACCTACCATGATGACATATTTCACGTTGAGTTGCATTTCTCTGTCCCAATTTTCGCTGATTTGGTGCAATAATGATGAACTATCTCACTTTGCCATTCACCTCTTCCCCGTAGGTTGCATTGCTAGCGCTAGTATGCAGTACGCACTGTGGAGTCGCTTGACTTAACGACTAATGATGTTAGGATCGACTCGGGGTAAAATACACGATTAAGTTCAAATAGAATAACTGGTTGATAATTAACAACTAAGAGAAAATGTAATTCCACAACAGTTCATATGCTTGTGTCCTGTTTGCGGCGCCAGTTTTCTCCATCCTAGCCACAAGCACATCAAACGGATAAAGTTCAGCTTGCACATGGAGGTGGTAACAGACGTTAGCTGCACAGGCTTTCCATTATTTTACTCGCGAACCGCCTTAAGTGTAATTGTCATGCACTGTTTCGACACTTCCATCACATGCATCCACGTGCTTACGAATGGTCACCGCCATTACCGTTGCATTCTAGTAAAATCGGTGGACGTGTTGCAAGATTCGACATCAGTGCATTCATGCTTGCATTGCTAGCGCTAGTATGCAGTACGCACTGTGGAGTCGCTTGACTTAACGACTAATGATGTTAGGATCGACTCGGGGTAAAATACACGATTAAGTTCAAATAGAATAACTGGTTGATAATTAACAACTAAGAGAAAATGTAATTCCACAACAGTTCATATGCTTGTGTCCTGTTTGCGGCGCCAGTTTTCTCCATCCTAGCCACAAGCACATCAAACGGATAAAGTTCAGCTTGCACATGGAGGTGGTAACAGACGTTAGCTGCACAGGCTTTCCATTATTTTACTCGCGAACCGCCTTAAGTGTAATTGTCATGCACTGTTTCGACACTTCCATCACATGCATCCACGTGCTTACGAATGGTCACCGCCATTACCGTTGCATTCTAGTAAAATCGGTGGACGTGTTGCAAGATTCGACATCAGTGCATTCATGCAGGCTATTCCAATGCATGAAAACGAGAGCCATGCTATAGAACAAGCATTAAATTAACTAGAGACTCCTGTAAGGAGTGACAACTTTTCATTGCAGCAAACATCGCATTCAATTGCCAATTCGGACTTCTATCCACTCACATTGAAATGCCGCTCTCTAAAGCGTCGAGCATCTCAGCATTTTATTTATATTGCTAAATTCTATTCAGTCAAAAATAGTGAACGAAAGTGGACAACCTCACTGGTCGTTTTAGCCTCGTCGTAAGTTTGCCTTTTTACATGGCATTGGTGTTGATCAAGTGAATGCTTGGTAGTTCGTTCACTCAAACTCCAGCAACTATGGGGCCAACCAGAGTTGTGGCAACATGAAGTAAAATATGGCTCTCTTTAACTAAAAAAGTTTACTGAAATCATCACGGGAAGGACAATAATAATTCACTACAGAAAGACGCTATCGAACTAGGCATCGATTCCAGTGGATGAGATCTCGTTTCTTCTTTTGCATAAAACACCTAGTTGAGGTAGTCGAACACTTGCAGTATTAAATGCATACAACTTTCATCTCGCTCCTCATGAACAGTGAGTGGGGATAGGTGAGTTCGATATGCTCCAACTCAATAAACTCCACGCGCCGAGTTGTGTCCACACTGCAAACATGATGACACCGATAGCATCAACAAAGTACCTGTGATCGCAGCCTCATGTCTCAGGAAAGCTGCAGCTCTGACAACACCACGCGTCGTAATATAGGAATGGTAGATGGTAGCCGCAAGGCCACATTTTCCGCCGAGCAATCACCCACCGAAATTGCTAACTGACGGAAAGCTAGCGGTGCATTTATCCACCGCCATGTACAGGCTACGAACCCCCCAATCTTACCACAACTCTAGAATAACCTGCCGCCATCAGCCCGTGTACATGCAAAGAAAAACCGACCAAATTATTAATCAGTTAACTGCGTGGATACTTGGCAAAAATTTTGCTGCCCTAGAGCTCTTAAATGGCATAATCACAGCCACTTATAAACACTGCCACATCTAAGCTGCGAAAATATTTTATTATTGAAAAATAACTGGCGGCAATAACTTTCAGCCCAATCGCAACCTGGCGTTCACCACTTCTTCTGCAAAACACAACTGATACAACTGCATAAATATTGCTTGAAGCGCTGACCTTTTCCCCCTCAATCTGACCTGGTTGAGGCACATATGTAGTTTCATCACATAATATTTTTACAAAACCTGAAAATTATAAATGTTCGCAACTATCTTGATAGCATCACTTTCCTTGGGTCTAAAATCTTTCAAGTGATAACTTCTAAGATGTGGTGAATTTTTTAAAGCCAGGGTTGAAGGAGCCTCATGTCCTTATATTTAGCATCAAAATAGCACACTGCAGAAAGCACCCGAAAGCTTCCGTCAATAAGCTGGTTTCCTCGAATGTGCTCCACTTCGCGTCAGCAATTGTTAAGAAACACTGCTATTTTAGTTTGGTCGATACGCCTCCTGCAGCAGTAGCCTTACTTACTTGAAACATAGCCTCACAGAGAATTTACACGCTGTGGTATGCAACTTATTCCAACATCTATCTGTGGACTTTCTTTTTGAAATCGCTAACAGCTTTGACCATTATGCCTGTCTGAAAGGCGTATCTTAATAAGCAATCACAACACCGTTGGTGGTGAGACAAATTACATATATACATACATACATACTTACAAACCATCTTGGCCCATAACCACTGACCCTTTACGGGCCTGTTCAAAATTATTAACAGCTAACTACACCTACACTCTTTAATAAAGACCAATTTTGTGACACCTTCGGCTCCACCTTACTTACGATAACAATTCGGGCGCATTAAATCCCGTTCAACCAAACAATTTTAGACCAGGTGCCAGTCATTAAATAAGATAGCTGCTCAAAATCTACACTAAGAATAAGCCTAATAATCATAATAGAGAGCCGCCGACAAAATCCCATAGTTCAGCAGAAAGTCTGTAGATGCAACGTGAACAAGACTTTAAGGAATCCCGTCACACTCCATTGAAGTGCAAGGCGCTAACCAGCAATTGTAAGAAAGACTCAGTGTCCTCAACTCCCAAAATAGGCAGTCAGGATGGGGAAGACAACATGCGCACGCAGTCGAGGTTTTTGCTGGACTGAACAGCTACTTTATCTGAAGTTGTAGGCATCCCAGCTACCATAATTCGGCTCTCGTCAAAAGAGGCACTGACTTAGTGCAAACCTCACTGTACCAAGTAGTTGTCTGCTGGAGTGACAATCTAATTTTAAGCACATCAGATTCTGCACCACTTTCATTTCTAAATTATCAATCTTGGCTTCTCTTGTGATGTGTTGAGGGGGGAAACGTTATGATGCGATAACAGGATTGGGAAGAATAAGGATGAGGTTGAAGCTTTGCCTAGGTTTCAAAGCGAGTTGCTGTCAAGACTTGTTGATCTCCATGCACTGCCCAATCGCGTTCTGGCGAAAAAATACTCAATATGCAATGTTCTACATTTAGCATGCACTATACAGCCGGTGGCAGCCGTTTCTGATTTTACTACATGATCTGGCAGAGAATTGCATACCAGCTTCGAGCTCCTCTATGCCTTTACTCAATTGTACTTCAAGGGGAGGTGTTGGGCCCAGCCCATGAGTTGACACATTCTTCTCATCTGTTTTCCCGTGACACAAGGCAGACCAAATGTGTCAAATTCCCGAATTTCTTTTATAGCAGAAGCAGTTGACAACGAGAACGACTGACAAGGATTAACTTTTAAGTAGGAGTGTTCACATTCCCAAGTAGAGAAGTATGAGGGGGATAGAGATTGTTCGCGCAACACTAATTCCCATCAAAAGCTGTCTGGATAGATGCTGAGGTGGAGCCGATGCCTGCCATGAAGGAGAAGATGGCTGGTAGGTAGGTAGGTAGGTAGGTAAAAGGATGAATTGGGGACGACGTATGAGTACCTATCTTAATGCTGCAGTTGAAAGCTAATTTGCTGCACTTCTCTCCACTTAGCACATCATCCGCTCCTACCAACTGTTCCTTATCCTTAAGTACGCTCGCTTTCTTCTACCGCTTCTCTTATTCCGACACCTTGTTCGCTTTACCAACGCCTTTTTCATTAACGAGGACATAATATAATCTCCTGCACATCCTCCTCCTTTTCGTTTCCCATTCCGGTTCCTTAAACGACTGAGAAGTAGTCTTTATAAATTACTCTTCTTCTGCCACTGCTATTTTTGTTGTTCTCAACACACCTTACTAGGCGATTCCCTAAATACTAAATACTAAATACTTACCATGTCCTTAATTGGCTGAATGATCTGCTAACCGTTTAAATGACTTACACACCCCTTTACTTCTTCACTTTCACTAAACTTATTTTTAAATCAGCGGTTGCACTAAACCACTACAAGATTGATCTGATCCGCGGAAGAAGCACTGCCACAGCATTGGCGATCAAATATTTATTAGTCTAGTATTGTTCTTTGGCCCTCCCGTCAATAAAGGTGGCGGCACAGTACTGCAGTAATGGGTGCAGTATTACTTCCTCACTCCCTCCATCCCCCTCTCTCCTCAGTCGCGCGGAAATTCAGTGGCTGGCGCGATTGGCCCATTAGTGATTTTCTTCCACTGCTGCCAGCTTTTAGTGGCTAACTCTGCCACGCATTCTGCTTATTTCAAATCACTTCTCAAAGCTAAGTATTAGCTCGCCAGCTTTTAACAAGTCGACACACACAACAGTGGAGACTCCATTTTAACTAATTCTCAAAATGCATTGCGCTTCTATTTGGGTAAAAGGGATTGCGCAACTTTGTGGGGTCCAGAAATCCCTAAACATTATTTTAACAGCGTTGCCTTTTGGAGTTGAGGCACTTCTGGTAGGCTAGTGTTTGCAGTGGATGCTAATTGTAGCAGGCAATACTTGCGAGAAATTTAGTGGCTCGTGAAATCTTGCATTGGTCGAGGGGTCGGAGTCAATATAAAAGCCGAATTTGTCAGCATTCCGTGACCAACAAACGGTAAAGGGAGTGTTCAGCTGAATTTTATGGCGAATTTCAAAGGGGCACACTTGCTAACTCTCCAGAATTGGGTAGAAAAGAAAGTTGGTAAGTTGGGAAGTTAGTAAGTTAGGAAGTTAGTAAGTAAAATAGTTTGAAAGATGCACTATTACAAGGGCATGGTAATTTGGTAAAGTTGAGAGCCATGTCAGTTAATCAAAAGTGCAGAAGTGCCCAGCATGCTTGCCCCCTAGTTAACGGTGATGGCTTATGACAAAAATGTTCCCGTGGAAGTGGCCGGATATGCATGACCTTGTCGTTTATTTGCATTCTGCGTCCATCACACACTTTCCTCCGATCGGATGCTATTGCTACTTTAATAAGTGCGGCCTGATGAAAGTCTTCAACAGTTTCCATCCTATGAATAAACCGAATAGTAATCCCGTGCCTCTTTTATGCTTTCTATGGTATCTTTTAACTTCCCTTTTAACGCATCATAATGCCCGATCCTTTCGAGACATTTAGCTTGCGACGTCGCGCTAAGTCTCCAGAGGAGTAGGTTCTTAGCGTGTTTTTGAGTAACTGGGGATTTCTGGTTTGGATTTAGTGTAAGACCTTAGCTTCAGTGTAGCAATAGTTGGTGCAAAGTTTGGTTTTAAATAAATACTCGAACAAATTGTTTTCAGGAGTGACTTAAGTTGTTGGCACATTAATCCAAGGGGACGCCGGATTCCACTGTCTTCGAAACGCATTCTTATCCACTTATCTTTTAATAATTTTACCATCTCAATTCATACTTAGAAGGAACATATGCAATCTACTCAGCAAAGGCTGAGTTCATGTTTCCTCTCTTTCCATGCACATATTGGCGTCTCCCAAAGAAATGTTTGAGGATGTCGGTTAGCTTGCTTAATATGCACTTATTCAGCAATGCAGTTATTTGGCTAAAATATGCTCAATTGCTGTTGAAGCAATAAAGCCTTCCACACGGATTGTCCATCTCACAGTGGCTACTTCTCGCTTTACCTGGAGCCTACTGCATTTCAAACCATCGTTCCTCACTTCAACCTGTTTATTACTAACGTTACCATCCAGGAATCTTACGGAATATCACCAACAACTGAAGGTTCATGGGGAGCAGTGGTAGTCTTGGCCTAAGCGAAGCTCAGCCGCATGCTTGTAAACGAAGCAGTCATCTACACATGACTGGTGATGCTAATAGCATGAAATTTCTCTGACGTAACGATAATTTGGGCAAAGTTAATCCCACAATATTTAGGATCTAATGGTTTGCGATGCACAGGGTATCCTTCCATGGCCTGGAGTCTTCCAGAACACGGCTTGAGTCCGTTGGTTACAAACAGTCAACACACTATCCGTCCAATTTCTTAGGAGATGAGGAAACATCGAACCTACAAATCATGCTCGCAAGCAGTTAACATCATGCTTTTAATATAAGATTTGCTTAAAGCATATTCCAACCTTTTGATTACTAATTATTGTTCATTTGTGGTTTCAAAGCGGTACTTGACATTGAAGCAGTCATTGTTTATGGAAGTAAGGGGAGATTCAATTGATACGAGATGTGTTCAAATACAGCGATTCTTGCTCAATGATTTAGATGATTGAGTGCCTACTCACTTCGATGCAAACATGAATTAACAATAGGCCCGATTGCACATTCGCAGCTACAAATGTCTCCAGGTCGTAGAATCTTAATCAAATAAAAGAGCTCCTTGTGAAAATGACATAGTTTGGTTTAAAGCGTCTAGATCGCTAACCTAGGATGTGATTTTTCTGCAGGAGCCATTAAATGCGGACTCCCATGTCATGCAAGATTTCAGGCAAACAAGAGTTATGCGAATCTGTTTCAAACGCAGTCATGCCTAAAAAATCAAATCCTACTTTACCACCCGTCAAAGAACAAATTACCTATGTGAATAAATCTTTCGATCCCTTTACCAAACTTCTCGGTCACAAAGAACTGATTTTGTTGATCGGAAGCTATTCCACGTTGAGGGTTGTCAGTGGTATAAAATGGAAAATGCTTACATGCTAAATGCTACGTCCTTAGCTCATTCCATTTAGCCATGCTAAATTCGTAACATAAATATTATGGTTGCACTTTTCGGAATTTTATCCCTTTTGCTACCCCATACGCCGAGGCGCTTACGATTTTTATAGGAAAAGGGTCATGTGCATTAAGATCATCGTCCTATCAAGTCCTCGATTAACACCGTAGAGAAGCCGAATGAGAACACACAAAGTGAGTACTTAATGCCACAGACGGGACTGCTTTCGAAGCCAAGTCGGAAGCAAATAAAATGACATAGTGTTCGCTCACTTTCACTTTGGGCATGATGAATGCTATGGAATCACCAAAGCATCCTTAACGGGCCCTAATGTCTTATCCTAAATTGATCAACGCACATACATCCAGGATGCTAATACTCTGCCCACCTCTGTAGGAAGGGTCTAGTAAGCCACACACAACGTTCCTCATGACGTGTCAGTGACGTAGATGTAACCGAGACAAATTCTCACAGACGCTTGATTCCGATACACCATTTAATTGTTGCAGTGAAAGATTAATGCAAATGCAATGATTCGCATCTGGACAAATTTGCACTTGAAAACTCCAAGTGGTGAGTGATGTGATTTAGAGAAGAAAGTTAGTGTGAGCACTCCATTTGAGTGGCACGTGCTTTTCCGATCTGATAAGTTATGCATAAAGTAACACGGAAGTCGTTGCGTGGGAACAACTGGCAAGACCACCATAGTATATCTGATCCTTAGTCGCATTTAAACTGATCTGCATTTAACATAATAAATAATCACTCTAGTCACTGCCGCGATGCCCTTACGTTCTACACTTAAAGTGATGATGTGGTTGTGGTCAAAATGGCAAAACAGTCGTGTACACCCTGACTGTGACCAAATTTATTCTAGCTTGATTATTCCTTATTTTTAATCCTTAGAACAAAAGCTTTCTGTAGTCGGCCTAAATTCATTCCACATCGCAAATTAATGGAGGCCGCATGACAGCGGCAAAGCCGACACGGCTTTTAATTACTTACGAAGGGTGACAGTGAAAAGAAATCGCAGGCATGTTTGGACGACTTCGATTGGAGTTTCGTGTACGCAGGTACCTAAGGACTTGGTCCTATTAACCTCTACATGCCGTATAAGTAATTCCCTCTTAACTCACCTTCCAACTGAACTTCACTTGCCAAGCATTTAGACTGGAAATTTTGATGATCATTTTGCATGTAACTTTGCGCTAGAAATAAGCCTTCGCTTGCAGTCAAAATATGCAATGTTAGCATTTGTTCAACGTGCAATACGAGAAACTTCGTTACTGTATCCATTTTCTCAGACATAACGATATAAGTGATTTGTGCACTTGTAAATGCCGTTCTTTACAAAACATTGCCACGTCTTATTGATAAAATTGTTTTTTCTACTATACCGTTTAGAGACTTAAAATAAAATGCGGTGTTTTTACAAACAATGAAAAGGATGCTAAGGGAACAAATCCCGGATTTCTTCGCTGTAATAACTTTTGCTCTGATGAAGCAGACACTGTTCGATGCCAATCGCCAAGTGCATATGTTACCTAAATGGCTCTTCATCTAATGCAGTCTTGAAGCTGTTAAAGTATCTATCAATGGATGCTGTATGACGCCACACAGAATCATAGGCAGTTACTCCTTGCTTCTCTAGTGAAAACTAGCAGTTTTCAAAGACTCTGATACCAAATCTCGCCATCGCTATAGCTCTTTACATTTCTGGGTAGGACTGAGGTGTTTATCATGACTTTTTGCTACATATATTGTGCAACAATAGAAATTTTGTGCTTCTTCAGGCAGCGACATGCTGTTACCGTTCGTCTGTATTTCCTTTAATATTTGTGCATAATAAAAGCCCATTTTTTTCATCCCCGTAATATCTATGTTGGAAGATCATATATGGGGGTCCGGGAGACTTCACAGTTCGAATATTCTTAGGCTTCAAGAACATGACTACGTGTTGACATTATTCTTGTGTAACAAGCTGTGTGGGACCTCAGTGCTCACTTATTCGTGTATTCAGCTTTAACACGAATCGGCGTTAGACGTAGTCCCAAAATAAAAGAATGGTGACTCGGGGACTTGTTGCCATTTGCTCAGAAGTGCTTGTATCAATACGCAGACCGCACGTTGTGGTAGTCTTAAAATTTACAATTTTAAGGTATTTTTTATTATTGAGGTTTGTATGCTCAGGTTTGTAGCTCAAGTTAGGCTTGCGATTACCTTCTTAACAGTTCTACGCTAAATGCCGTTTTGCCTCAAATAATTATTAAATTAAAATGCGTGACCTCTAAATGGAGAGTTCGATGTCGTGTAAGTCAAGGAAAAGTTTAAATGATCTAGACATTTGGGTTATGGAAAAAATATCTCTGCCTTGACGCTAGAGGAGATTGGTACGTAGTCCCTTTTCGCAAGGGATTTTGAACCATTAGTCAAATTTGCTACAACGGACAGAGTTTATCCTGCATTGCTTCCCAACTCTTCATATTTTAAATGCCCACATGCAAATTCAGGTTAATTAAAGGGGGCGCTGAGAGAGTTGGCAAAGTGCTACAACAACTCACTCAAGTTGTTAATTGGGTTATTGTGACTTTATTTAAGAGACAACGTGAGGGCACCTCACATTATTGTAAAAATGCGGAAGGCAAAGCAAAGCATATCAGTTGAGACATTTCGTTCACTGAGTAAGCATGAATTTAGACAAGCATTAACGCTTCACGAGGGCGACGAGGCTTTGAGGGCGGCAAGCAAATGACTTTCCTATATCGACGATCATATCAACATCCTTTTAAAGGGCGACACCACTTTGCCGGCATGGGGACATCCTCCCTCGCATCACCTTTATCGGGTTCATCAAAGGCCTCCTGCTTACCTACATCCTCCAGAGGGTCAAGTACGTCGGACAGACCTGTCCTAAACCCCGGTGCAGCCTCATCATCCACCACATCTGTGGCAAGGGCGAAGCGTGAGATATGTGCGAGGAGAAGAAACAGAAAGCTAAGAGCCGGTAACGACCACATCCTAAGTGACTATAGGACAGATGCTGGTTGTAAAAATGCTCCGCGTACCTTCTACGGGGCTCTTATATGCGTCTTGATAGGTCTGTTCCTTTTTAACCTCAGTGTTTGCTTTTCAACGTAGGCTTATCCACATAGTCAGTTTATCATTGGATGACCTAGCTGTCTATGCGATTAAATCGCAAAACAATGCTCTATAAACAAAGAAAACCTGTTTATAGCAGAACTTGCAAACCCTTGTTTGCTATTCTAGGGCAATGCTGCATATCACATCGCAGTTTGGTAAATCTAATCAGGTATTCAAAGTAGTTTTCCAGTACCATTATTCGAAGTATGGTGCGCACAAGTTAAAATCAAGCATTAATTCAAACCACTTGACTTCGTGGACAGACATTAAGGTGAGTGAAGCCAAATTGACCCAGCTATTTTACGGGAACTAATTACCATCGGGCGCATTGGAGTCCAGTGGTGATGCTCGACTTCATTCCGAAGCCATGTGATCATGAACAGAACTTTTCCAGAAAGTGCAGTAGGTCTGCTGGCATTTTACAGAACTGGCATTAATGGACTACCGCGGCGACAGAGCTCTCCAAGTGGCCAAACAAGTGACTCGAGCGAACATATTGCCTTGACACATCTTTCTCAGGATCAAGCATATGGTATTGCCCTTTTGGATAGCCTCATCATGGTTTGCTGTTATTGATTCATTATTTAGACACTAAGTTAATAAATTTGCATAGGAGCGCAGTAGCAAGATTTTGTCTTTAAGTCTTGCAAGAGAATCAAATGCAACACTGATTGCACACAATCAATAAGACAGTCGAAATACCTAACAAGTGATTTGTAAATAACATTGTGAGAGACTTCATCCAAAGGGAGGGTATGCATTCGGCCCCTCAGTGCCAATGCATAAATTATGCTTGGACATTATGAGACAGTACCCGTGTACATCAAGCCCAGTAGAATGTAGATTTTGACAGTTTCACTTAAATTTTGCAAAGCGAACCCAAACACGAATGTCCAACATTGCCCATAGTTGGAATGACAAAGCTGGATGTGCGGTGCATTGACATTCAACTACTGAAGTAAGTGAACTTATTACAAATACTGCCAACGCAAAAAAGGGAATCTTGACAGTTAGGGACTACGTAATTTACCATCGTGCCGTATAACGCAAATGTATTCTGAGCTGAACTGCTGAAACTTACAAACCATCAAATGACTCCAGACCACAGTACCTTCATTCACATCAATATTTTGCAAAGCTAACTGCAATAATGTTGGTGTTTATATGCGCTTGGTAGGTGGGAGGCGGGAACACAATATACACGTGGTTGAAAGCCAGCTCGCGTGTTCTCCTCCAGCGCCGGATACTGTGACACCGTAGACTGGACGTCCCCACCTACCTTTTCCCCTTTAATAAAACCATGCCTAGAAAAACTCGGTCTCCTTCCAGTAAGGTAGAAAGGAATGAGGAGGAAGAAAGGAGAAATCCTGTTACACTAACTACTTGTATTTAAGCAAAGTTTTAGCTGCTGCTGACCGGTATTTTTATTATCCAACATTTTATGCTATCACACCATCTTTCATGCACAGGCATGTGCATAGGGGATTAGCGGATTTTGCAAACATTTGGGACTAAAACTGTGTGGCTTTGAATTAAGTGAACACTTTACCAGGCATCGCACCTTGGACACCTCTTATCCACTTTGCCCCACCTTCTGCTTTGAGTCAGGCAATTGTGGCCTACCTTGGGACCTGTAATCTATCAAAGGTGTGGGAGCAGAAGTTGTGCTCATTGTATCCAAATACTGGTGCTGGCCACTCCTAAACCGGTTTTGGCATCCTCATGGCCAGCCTTGTAAAACTCTCTACCGAATACGCATCCGAGGTGATCTATTTGTTGTGACTATGCCCGTTGATACCCACATTATTTGCGCCACAAAACAAGTTGGCTTCACCGCCGACGTCCACTTTCATCTGGAATTTCGGTTTCGCGCAGCAAGCTAACCTATCCATAGGTCTAAAATAACATTGTTTCGTGCACTATATTTAAACTACTAGATGACGGAAACCTCGGATTACATCGTTTGAATTTCGGTTCAAGTCAAGCAGCTACAAAACACAACCAGTGCCGGTCGTAACCACTTCACTCTAGAGTCGTGCCAATTACATTTCTCGTGCATTCAGGTGTTCATGTAAACAAGTCAAGTACTGCGGGGTATGATGATTGCGGATTCTGGAAGTGCCATCACGAGACTCTTGCCTTCGCAGATAATCACATGAGGTTGATCACGAAGTGCGCCACGGAATTAAGGTAGCTACCACCCCACCTCCATGGTGCTCATCGCGAAACACCAGTGTGTTGCTTTTCCTTTACCTGTGGTAGCAAAGTCTTGAACCGTCAAAGTTGTCTACAAAAGGGGTATTCTTTGCGTGGTAACTTCTATAAGCAGCGGGTTAGTATGGCATGGGTTCGATTCCTTTGACCCTTGTGAGTCTGCAAATGTTAATAAATGAATTAGTGCCTTTTCACCTCACACCCATTTTAAACGCCTCAGCGCGTGACTCCCAATCCTAAGCAATCCGGTGGCACAAGAAACTATTATTTGGGCTGGCGGAGCAACGGCACTCAAACACTTATGCAGTTGAGAATCTGAGTGATGCAGTGTTGGACTTAATGCTTTGCGTCGAGTGAAACCAAGACGGTTTATTTGTGTACAATTGATGAGCCGCCAGGAGCGAATAGGCCAAATAAAGGGCAGGTTCAGTAATCAAAGCTTGAATCTTGTGAAGCCAGCAAAATGGTGTTGGTTGAATTTCTTTCCACCACAAGGCTGGAGCGTACAAGCGAGGGAAAAGGAAAGAAGACCACTTTGAAGAACCGGAAGCGCTCACTTGAGGCCGTTCAGCATAAGCTCAGCTACCATGGCGTGAAAGGATTCAGCTGAAGCCACTAATTCTCTTGTTAACACGATTGGCGATTTCGGCCCAAAGGTCAGCAATTCGCTGGACGAGAGCATCAAGGGTGTCGGGATTGGAACTAGTGTTTAGACGCAATCTCATCATGGCGGCATTTAGCGCTTTGCTAGCAGCAGCATGCTAAACGTATGTTAAACCAATCAGTCCTACCAAAGTACCTGGCGGCTAGGGTAGTTCCACTACCTGTTGCGCCTTAGAGCTGCAGGAAGCTCAAATCTTAGCCCGGATTAAGTGTCACATCTTATGAAATATAGCTTCATAGCCAACTGACAAAAATACTGTAAACTTTAATGAAATTTACCCGAGTGAAGTATCATAAGGAGCGTGTAAGATTCAGAGGGATCAAAGTGGCAGTGGCGTTTGCCTTGCTGTGGCGGATATGGAAGGGTTCGGCCTTGGTTATGAAACGTAGGCATCATCTTATCCATCTCCTCATTACGACATCACATTTTCCCTGCCTCAACCCATCACGCAGGAAGCCAAGATCTATAAGTTTTAAACAAAAGTGGTGCAGAATCAGATGTGCTAAGGACTAGATTGTTCCTCCAGCAAACAACCACTTAATGTAATAGGATTTGCACCGCATCAGCGTCACCTTTAACGAGAGCTCAAAATTTTCAGCTAGGGCAAACCCTCGACCATGTACGCACGTTGCATTCCCTATCCTGGCTGCCGATCCGAGGAGCTGAGGACACTGAATCTTTCTTATAATCGCTGGCTGGATATTGCTTGATCGTCTTTTTTATGCAAGATTGCTACCGGCTCATCGGAGTTATTTGCTTGGGACTTTATTTGGTTCTGCCTCTCAGCAGACAAATCCTAACTGCTTGTAAAGCGACTAAGAAAAGGGGTGCTCTGAGTCCCCGTCGCCGCAGTATTTGTCTGAGATCACCAGCCGTACAAAGAAGCATGGACAATGCCACTGATTTTGGACACAATTTTAACTGTGTTACATCCGTCTTGACGTTCCGCGAGAATTCTAGCATTATTGCTAATGCTAGTAGACGAAAGATGTCGCACTTTGATGCGCAAAAAAGCAATTGGATGATCAATTGCATATTTTACAAATTAGCAGAGAAGTCGATGCAACTTACTAATCATTGTATTTTGAAAGCGTTTAAAGAAGAGGTGGAGGCGGCGGTAATAAAAATTTCTACACTGGCGGTGTCGATATTAGTCTTGAGGCCGTTCAGCATAAGCTCAGCTACCATGGCGTGAAAGGATTCAGCTGAAGCCACTAATTCTCTTGTTAACACGATTGGCGATTTCGGCCCAAAGGTCAGCAATTCGCTGGACGAGAGCATCAAGGGTGTCGGGATTGGAACTAGTGTTTAGACGCAATCTCATCATGGCGGCATTTAGCGCTTTGCTAGCAGCAGCATGCTAAACGTATGTTAAACCAATCAGTCCTACCAAAGTACCTGGCGGCTAGGGTAGTTCCACTACCTGTTGCGCCTTAGAGCTGCAGGAAGCTCAAATCTTAGCCCGGATTAAGTGTCACATCTTATGAAATATAGCTTCATAGCCAACTGACAAAAATACTGTAAACTTTAATGAAATTTACCCGAGTGAAGTATCATAAGGAGCGTGTAAGATTCAGAGGGATCAAAGTGGCAGTGGCGTTTGCCTTGCTGTGGCGGATATGGAAGGGTTCGGCCTTGGTTATGAAACGTAGGCATCATCTTATCCATCTCCTCATTACGACATCACATTTTCCCTGCCTCAACCCATCACGCAGGAAGCCAAGATCTATAAGTTTTAAACAAAAGTGGTGCAGAATCAGATGTGCTAAGGACTAGATTGTTCCTCCAGCAAACAACCACTTAATGTAATAGGATTTGCACCGCATCAGCGTCACCTTTAACGAGAGCTCAAAATTTTCAGCTAGGGCAAACCCTCGACCATGTACGCACGTTGCATTCCCTATCCTGGCTGCCGATCCGAGGAGCTGAGGACACTGAATCTTTCTTATAATCGCTGGCTGGACATTGCTTGATCGTCTTTTTTTTGCAAGATTGCTACCGGCTCATCGGAGTTATTTGCTTGGGACTTTATTTGGTTCTGCCTCTCAGCAGACAAATCCTAACTGCTTGTAAAGCGACTAAGAAAAGGGGTGCTCTGAGTCCCCGTCGCCGCAGTATTTGTCTGAGATCACCAGCCGTACAAAGAAGCATGGACAATGCCACTGATTTTGGACACAATTTTAACTGTGTTACATCCGTCTTGACGTTCCGCGAGAATTCTAGCATTATTGCTAATGCTAGTAGACGAAAGATGTCGCACTTTGATGCGCAAAAAAGCAATTGGATGATCAATTGCATATTTCACAAATTAGCAGAAGAGTCGATGTGACTTACTGGTCATTGTATTTCGAAAGCGTTTAAGGCAGAGGTGGAGGCGGTAATACTAAAAATCTCTGCACTGGCGGTGTCGATATGAGTGAGAAAGTTAAATAAAAGGTTAGTGTATGAATCAAAGGCATTACGATTGCAATGATGAGTAGAATTATAAGCCGAGCACCCTCTTCGATGGTGCGCCCCTATTTGCCAGGGACTTTTTTTGCTTCTAAGATAGAAGGTAGCGTCCTTCATTTAAGTCTTTACTAGTAGGATGAAAAGTGTACATACAACAAAAACGGAAACATCTTCTATCGCTGCGCCTACTTCTCCTGCTTTAAATTATAAGCGCACATGAGAGCGAGTAGCTTCCAAGGCAAGTCAATTGAGGGGATAAGGCATTATGCAACCGCCCGCGTATTGTGTTTCGTTGAGATTTGATCTAAAATCGCATGATTAAGTCGTCAGCGCTTGCAGCTGTATCGCAGTATCGTTTCCTTGGTCAATCAGTCGTTCTTTCGTTTGCTACCTGCCCACTCCACTGTTTGCAGACAGCAGTCCATTGCGATGCAGTTAAGTGGAGTAGGGTGATTCAGAGTTAAAAAGAATTGGATGCCTGTTAGCATCTCCGCAGATTTAATGGCTCGGATATAGCACATGGATTGATAATGCAGGCGCTTGTAAACGCCAGAGAGTGGGCGATGAAATGGCCTATGTATAAATAATAAGGACCCAAGTAAGTGCGGCTCAGTGGTGTAGGGGTATGATTCACGTTTCGGGTGCGCGGTCCCGGGTTCGAATCCTAGCTAAACCCTTGCTTTTTGCCTTTTCATTACCTTTCCTTAGTCTTTAGTGTACAGTGGACACAACTTAGCATGCGGTGCACCAAGTGGTGAGACGTGGTGTAGTGCGTGCACTTCGGTTGGGATAAGATGGGCACGATGCTGTGCCTCGCATCAAGGTATGGTGCAGCGACGTGAGTAAGTGCCATGGATGCTGCCTTTCTGGGCGTGCTTATGTCCGGATAGCAGGTGATTTGGGGTGAGACAGAGGTAGATGGAGAAATGTACTCGAATTAATTCAGACTCGTAGTTTGTGGCAATAGAATAAGCCTGCTAGGGCAGCTGCCAATTCCGTCGCTTCCACTCTCTCTATTTCGATCACCCAATACTACCCTTTAATTTTGCACAATTAATGTTTCTGCAAGGCATTAAGATGGAGAGTTGAGGACTGTCCGATCGTAGATGGTCAGAGCCAGAGAATTTTGGTGGATTAATCGAGTTCTTTGCGGCTGATCGAGTACCCAATGATTTAGAAGTGATTCGTGGAAAGTCAAATGGCTAGGTGCCAACTAAAAATCCTGCCTGGACCCCCAGTTTGCGCACAGACTTTGGCAAAATCATTGTACTGGTGTGTGACTGGATATGTTCATACCGCTCTTTCAGTTGACGCGTTGAGAAGGTCGTCTTAAAGCCCATCTGCCGCAGTGTAATGACCTGCAGAAATCATCCAAGTGGGAGCAAAAGGAGGGCGGATTAGAAGGGTGTGTATTTTGTCCTCCAAAGTGGCATGCAACACGCAGCAGATGTCACTTCGAGGTGTGTATGTGTAATGCATTTGTAAGCACTGTGATGCGTAACGTTGTAAACCGTCTTAAAGGAAAGGAAAAATCAGCATCTGTTGTGAGAGAAGTTATTGCAACAGACGTTTTGTCTATTAATAGAAAATAGTCTTCTCTATTAAGCGGCAGAGCAAGGATGCGTATTTGGGACGCAAAAATGCTTTCGCGGCGCATAATCCTTCTGAATGGTGTTGCATAAGAGGCGCACACAAGGGTAACCCAAAACAATTAAGTGCACCGATTTACGTATTGAAGTGTAGCTGCTAGGAAGGGGCGTTGCCTAATGCCTGAAAGTAATAGTCACCGCATATTGTGTGAGCTTACCTGCACCTTGCTAATTTAGTTGTCGTAGGACTATAAATGCTCGTGCATGAAGCAATATATGACAATCACGAAGTTTCTTGCGACACCTTTTTGACATGCCTATTGATTTATGGGTGTAAAGAATTTTCGAACATATATGAGGGGTCATTTGCCAAGTTAAGTTTCTGTTTTCCCCTTTCCAAGATGACATCATTTAAAAAAAAACGGTTACAATCGCCTTGTCAGTAATTCAGCCACTTTAAAACTGTCATGTATTTATAGCTGTTTACAAAGGGGACAGTACCGGCTCATCGATTTGAAAGCTGCTGTCTGCTGTTGATCTGGATGGAGCCTTTGTGAACTGTGCACACCATTGGCCAACCTCTTTGGGCACTGCGCACACTTCGATAGGACATTAGAGCATTCGCCTGACAGTCTTAAATCTTTGAGCCTCTTCAAAAATGACTAACACTTTTTGATAATTTAAAGTATTTCACGCATAGCTTCAGCTTCCAAATTTCTGTTTTAATGACGTGTCAATCAAAGACGTCCGCTGTTACATTGCCTTAGAGAAGCGTGCAAGTGACAACGCGAAATATATTTTCATTGGGCTGTTATTGGGGCCTGAGTAGCAATGTCAATCGCTTTAGAGCACGTATTCGTTCAGTTGAATTCAATTTGTGTAGTTATATGCCATTTGTTAATAAATTAGCATTGTTCATGAGATAACAATCTGCTCACTGCGACACGAACGGAGGCACAGTTCAGAAACAACAGGATGAACTTAGAAACTACATGAAGCGTAGAGCTAAGCACAAACTAACAAATGTTGTTGAATAATTTTTAAGCTAGTGGAAAAAGGGAGTGCGGTGGAACACACGAAGTAGCCCACAAAATTTCAGTTGAATTCAATTTGTGTAGTTATATGCCATTTGTTAATAAATTAGCATTGTTCATGAGATAACAATCTGCTCACTGCGACACGAACGGAGGCACAGTTCAGAAACAACAGGATGAACTTAGAAACTACATGAAGCGTAGAGCTAAGCACAAACTAACAAATGTTGTTGAATAATTTTTAAGCTAGTGGAAAAAGGGAGTGCGGTGGAACACACGAAGTAGCCCACAAAATCACATTAATATCAGCAAATTGTAGACATCGACTACGGCTGTGGCAAAGCCTTGTAAATTAACTGTAATGCAATCGGCACATATAGTAAAGATTAATGGAATGCGAAGCATCTTGAAACGCTGTTCCCATACCATGTACACTACTTTGCTTTGGGTGCAGTCGGTCCAACTCGAAGAGCTTGGGAACGCCCCTTTTCATTGACAAGAACTTAATTATTTATCGTTACAGCCTAAACTGCCGATCGTAGCCATTTTGAAAGATGTTAAACAACACCAAATGCTACATGCATCTACCATACGAGGCATTGATCAGGGAGGTTTAACATTTATATTTTTGGCTCGAATGCGTCCACTCCCAGTTCAACATCTTAGGTTCGCTTTGCGCTTGTGCCTAAGTAAAGCGGTGGTAATCCAAATAGTTCAGACTGCAGGAACTTGGCTTTTGTCAACAAATCAAATGACCTTTAAATGTGCCACAACTAAGCACTGGTGAAAGGATTAGCGATGGTGATTTTACACTCTCCTTTTGCGTAAGGACATTGTGATTAAGACGGGTAGGTGATTAGTGGTGGCAGCTAATAGCGTGTTGGTAGTATTCTTCTAGTGAACCTGCATTTCTTTCATCTTGTCTTAGCCACCCACTTATTTGCCTCCCCTCCCTCTGCACAACTTTACACTCAGGCTCGCTCCTAGACAGGTGCGGCAGTAATACCATTACGTACCACCCATACCTCTACAGGCCATTCCTATCTTCCAAAGCAGTTGCTGCTAGCGACAGACGTGGGTGAGCAATTAGGCAAGCAAACAAGCGGGTAGGTAGAGTGTATAGTGCGGTGCTATTGAGATGAACGACCATAAGGATCACTGTGCTACAAAGAGGGGAGAGCAGGTGGACTAGGCACCAGAGTTAGTGGTGGTTGTGGTTTTGTGGATGGAATGGAAGTAAAAAAAACTATGATTAAATATTTTTAACAATGGAGGCAAACAAGTAGAACAATTTGGCTTTGGTCTATCTTCCATCTTTTCTCATTTATATTAGCTTGAGACGCAGTTCCTCTAAGTAGATGCCAAAATTTGGCAGGAGTTTATGCGCGGTAAGGAAGGTGTTCTAATGATAATTTTCGAGAGGAGGATTAAACCTAAACAGGTAAGCCAGTGTGGCTCCGTGTCTAACACCTAAGTTTGCCTTAAGCCCTAGCTAGATAAAGAAGAGATGAAGCCTTCAGGACTGATGCAGTTATTGGTCGAGTTGCGTGCGCGATCTCAGCAGAAAGCTAATGAAAAACGAGGGGAATTGGGTGTGTATCGAGGTCTCCATCTGAATTGTCTGGCAGGCTCAATCACGCATGCCGATAGTGACGGATCGAGCACAAACTCTGTCTGACCAACGCTGTACATAGTACTCAGCTTAGGTGGTTTCTATCAAGTAGTAATGACCGAATTTGTGTCGGTTTCCATTATGTTAGCAAACATAACAATGGAATAAAGTCACAAGGCCACTAACCACCAAAAGACGCATTGCATATTAACGAAAATCTATTTGGTGTTGTACAACCATGTATCTACGAGGCTGGCTTATGATCTCCTTGTATTTGATTGCCACTACGATTCGCCTATGCGCTCGGATATCAATTTGACAGATTCTATGCAAAGAAGTTGTAGATTATTTTGATATTGTTTAGACTTACTATCAAACGCCTAGCTGTCACTTCTGACACTTCAACGAATCAAAGATTATCTTAAATGGCGTGTCGAGCATGGCAAGCATGGTCTGTGACTGCTACACGACCACAAGCTCAAACAACTGCCTTGGGCAACGGCAGCATTCAATACCACTAAGTATAAAATCAAACACTAAAGGAAGCTGCGAGGTGAGGTTTGGATGCTGAGCCGAAACATTTTAAGCAAAGATTAGCAGATCATTGAATAACCAATCTTCTGTATCTGCGCCTACTTCAAATCTAAAATTCGGTGATTTCTATGGGAACACGACACGTTTTGCAAAGATAATTCAATGGTCCCGAAGTCAACTAACACTCAAATTGCTAAGTTTGCCGCACCCTCGTTATACCTGCCACCTTTACGAACACTAAAAATACACAAATAATACGTCCATCACCAAGCATAAAGTAATGGATTGACCCACAGACGATTGGTAAAACATGTTGCACAAAAGCACATCGAATATTTTGCTGCATGAGAAGATAACAAGTCATGAAATACAACCCTATTTTACCTGAGAAATGTAATGAGAAACAGCGAAGGCGATATTCGCATTCAGCACTGTAAGGCGATGCCTCCAGGCTTAGCTGATAACGCCTTACCAGAAATAAGCATTCCTGTCAAAGTAAAAGCTAGAAATGCAATGCATGCTAAGTAAAGCCCATGTTAGCACAAATTCTACGTTTTGTGTACAAATGAAGCCTACCTAGCTACACTCCGAGTTTACTCAAACCCATCAAAGAGACAACATAAAAATGAACATTTACTTTAGTCGCGTAAGATCTGTCGGAGCTTGTTTCATAACGTAAAATTAATTTCCATTAGTAGCTCACTTGAGCTTCAATATTAGGTGGTGTAAATCCAGTGTTCAAACCCATCAATTATGTCAGAAATACATAAGTTTTGAGCTTCAATATTAGGTGGTGTAAATCCAGTGTTCAAACCCATCAATTATGTCAGAAATACATAAGTGTTCATTTAAGTCTTTAACAAAAAATTAAAATATAATGGAACAGCCAAGAGCATGCATCCAAAAGGTAATGAGGCAAAATAACACTCTAAAACGATAGGCTTACCATTGCTCCTGCCATTGACGCAACTCTTAGTTCGATTTTACACACTCAGTTGGTCACGTCTCACAAAAAGTAATTTCGATGGATTTGACGCGCCACTGTCATCTAGAATTCTAGTCTTTTGGCATAAACTAGATCCTACTTTAAGCTGTAATTAGAACACAAGAATAAGATTGTCCTCTTATTTGCTATGCGCGTTTTTAATAAATAGTGCGTGCACACACTTAGAAGACTACCTCTAGATTGCTCCCTTTTCACCTGTACGGTGTTTGTAAGTGCATCTATACCCCTTCGAGGTGATTGAAACTGTCAGGCCTAGACATCCTGTAAAGAATCTATCGCAGAACAGGGTTGTTTTTTGCAAGAATTCGTGTTTGCATTCTTGCCCTACTGACCACTTACTGATTTTTGCCTGCTGTTAAGAAGTGGAGCAGGCGTCAAAGTATATTTTTGTAAACCCATGAAGGGATTCGGAGCCGGTATGCAACTCTCCACCAGATCAGATAATAAAATCAGAAATAGTTACCAATGGCCGTGCAGCGCTTGCTGAATGTGGAACATTGCGTATAGAGTATTTTGTTCGCTAGAAGCATCCTGCAGTAAAAGGTCAACGTGATTTGGCAGTAAAAATGGAAAATATCAAGTCTTGACAGCAAATCTGGCTATTTCTCAACGTTTATTCCAGCACTTAAACAGATAAGGAGACAAGATAAATAGATGTACAAATTAAGTACCTATTCGAACTAACACATCGCAAAATGCCAAGCACTTAACTAAATTACGTCCCACCACCCCAAACGCATCGGTAGTAGAAGACCAAAACAACTCTAAAACCACCAAAACAATCTTAAATCATTGGTTAAAGCAATGCATAGCGAAAAAATGGGCATGGGCAGGCATTGCATCTGGTAAGCAGGACGTTCCAGCAGTCACCTTGTGAAGCTTTTGCGTAGGCATACAAAGGACGCTAAATAATCTTCAAAGGGCCTAATGACAAATATCAAAACAAAACTAACAAAAATGCACTGACTACTTACTACATTTTCGACATTTTACAACGAACAAAGCCCTTACTAATCTGAGACGAAGCCTCTAAATTGTACACAACTTAGGGGCTTCAATTGCATAACTAGCCTATTACTTCAATGCTCGTTCGATAAAACAAACAAACCTTCAACGATTTTTACGTTTTTGACAAATCGAAGGTTTCTACGGACACTAAAATTCTTGCGCTAGATTTGAAGACTAAATGTATAAACAATATAAATTACCACTGCCGGATGGATGAGTGATATGCGCTCTACTCAGCAGACGCCTCATTGCCGACTCATCCACTTTGGATGGCTAGTCGACTAATGGGCCAATAAAATCGATAAGGCCGCCTACTGTGTATTCATCGCGCAATAACTTTCTACCTAGTCGGTTTGTTCATTCACTGATCCCTTCGATCCACAAATAGGTGAGTGCAAAAGGAATTTAGCATTTAACCAGGTTTATGCCACGTAGAACTGTCAATTATTGTAAAAATAAACCAGGTTTTATAACGCATCGTAGAACTCGATAGGATTACAGCTCGGTATGCGAGTGTTTAAACTCACCCTCGGTCTTCTGATACGAAACAAAATTTTGTCTATTTAACTCATTGTCTATGGGAGCCTAACCGAGTAAATAATTGTTAAGGTTTACGACAATCGGCTGATATTGCAGATGAAAATAACTGCAAAGGACACTGTCGAACATTACAATAGATTTGTGCACAAAGCAAAGCTAGAATTCGTCTGGCTATAGTTGCCGAAGATATCGATTCGTAAGGCATAGCACTGACAGTTCGAGTCACAGTACGTTGAGGAACATTTCACCATAAGAGCAAAGGGTGACAATGGTTACCGGATGAAGATGTAGAGTCCATGCTCAATTCTTTGAAATGCGGGTTCCAAGGGGCGAAGTAGTGGAGCCGTCAGTGCAACGCACACCAGCGTTATTCAGGAGAAGGTCATCAAAGTCGCCACTGGAGACTTTCATCAATGCACCTGCCAAGGCGTACCTGAAAACCTAGGACTGCATGGAAGATGAGTCAACACATTGATTTAACCTCTTTAATCAGTCATCATTAGAACGTCAACAAGCCCGTCAATGCACTCACAATGGCCTAGTTTCTCCTCCTGTTGCTACTTTTTTCATTTAGATTGAAGAAGGCACCTCTTAATGGAGGAGAGGGTTGCCACAAGGTCCAAAATGCAATCAGCTTCACAGCACTGTTTCCGCCATAAGTTTCTTGTCAGTGTCTCGGACCTTTCTTTCATCCTATAATTCCACTGCCTCCATCCCCAACTGCTCGTCAGTTCTAACTTCCATCGCGCCTTTTTCGAGACGTCAAAGGACCACGACGAATAGATTTCATAGAACTTAGGGGTAGGTTGTACCACCAACCCTTCCCCCTCTCATTGTGCCATCCTCTTTTACTCTTCCTTACTTAATTTGCGCGCGTTATTTTGATAGCTTTACATCTGATATCCGATGTGAATCACATGGCAAGGGAAAGCTATACTTGGCGTCCTCTTGTGCGCCAATAAAAGGAAATTCATGTTGCCTCCATTCAGCTGATTTCATTGCATTGAGCTCAGTTAATTGACTAGATGAAGAGGTAAGTGCACAAATTTATAAAACGGTGGCAGAAAGGAGGGCGATAAGAGGGACTGTACCAAAGTGCTGTGTAGAGTGATCCTACAGTATCTTCTCCTACTATCGCTACTTTCGACGTTATGGTTTTTCATTTCTTCGTTAAACAGACGTTTCTTCACCTCAACGGAAGAAATGCGTGTATCGCCAGAATTCGTTTAAGCGCATCACCGCGAATACTTGCCAAAAGCGTCCACCTTTTTAGCTGCATGGAGATCTCCAGGGATTTTTGTTGATTCCTTTAATTAAATTAATGCCCTTTACTGTGTTCATTTTGCCGTATCTGCTCCTAATGACTCCCACATTCCTTTACAGCCACCAGGTAAACAGTATTGGTGGACTTACTAAAGCGCAACAGCCTTTCTCAAATCCATGTTCCACCGTGGAAGCACCGCAACACATTACTCAAGACTATGCTCAACTAGCACAGACTGCATTGCACTGCAATACCACAGACTAGGTTGGCCATGAAGGATAGATTACGGCAGGCTTGAATAAAATAGGAAAGATGAGGGTTGGCAGAATCTCATCTCCATATAACCCTCCACACGTCGCGATTAGTCAACCGCAGCACCTTAAGTTGGCCCGCCTAGTTAACCCGGAGCTACTCCATGTTATGTGAAATGAGGCCTTCTCTTTCCTCTTTTTAGATACTAGGTATCACAGTACAAACGCAATAACTAGGTGTGATGGCGTCATCGAAACAGGGAAACGGCAGCTTGCTCATCCCCTTTTCCTTTTCCACACCCTGCTCCAACGCGTCTTTTTTGAGTGTCTTTTCGATCTCCACCACGCGCGATATGCTCTCAAGTACTGCCTCCTACACCATCTAGTCTTAGCTCCATTTCCTATCTCTACACTTACTTTCTCAAGAGCAAAGATAAGCGCGTTGTTTCTACTGCCTACTTTGTAGTTTGCAGGCTGCCCATCTCACTCTCCGCTCATTTTCCCCTTGTAGAGACCGCCTCAGTTTGGAGTCCTGCAATAGCGGACGCAGCAAATGAGCACTTGATTGAAGCATTAAGACAAATACCAGATGGCTGCCTAACTAACCTAATCCTACGTGCATTGGCACAAATTGTAGAGTCGCCCAACTGAGTAGTTTAAGTTGCAGGGTGTCTGGTATCTTCCCTCCTGCAACCTCCTCATCACATCCACATCCTCCTCATCAGGCTCCACCTTAGCCTCTAATTCCACATCTGTATCCTCTGTCGTTCTCCGCGTGCTTGATGGTTGGCTAGCCAGCAACGGTGTCACCGCGGCGAAGGACAACGACGTAAAAGAATCAGATACCATCTAGGAGGTTGGCAAGCGCCATCACTCCACCTATTCATCCATATCCTACCACTAACTCGTTGCACCCAAACGATCGGATAGGTCACATTCTATCGCACGGCGCTTGTTCTTGTTGCTCTTTGTTGGGGATGAGCTCCATCCCATCGCTGCGAATGAGGCCCGAGTAAGAACAAAGTACGGCTGAGCGGATGTGAGCAGAGGAAGCTGAATGAACACGGAAAACTACTATTCCTGCTAGCGATAATGCAATTGAGTCAATGTGAAATTTACTTACATATGAGCATTTTGTGTTTTGAAAAATGGTCTTTTCAGAGCCAGTACTGTCGGTGGGAGGAGCAAGGGCGAGAAAAGACCCTTCGACTAATTCCACCGCAGTTCGACATCTCTAAAAGTGCTAGTAAATTACAACGTGCAAGGCATTGATTGCTCTACTTGTGAGTCAACTGGATTATTGATTGGTTCGTTGTCCATCCACACTTCCAGTCGCATCACTCGAGGTTTATTTTAGTGACATAGATTTTTACTTTTGGACTTAAATGGAATAGGTTAAGGAGAGGAAATGGGAGTGGGAAAGAGTGGAAGGAAGAGGAATAGCATAGTACAGCCCAGATGGTAAGCAACTAAGCGAGAAAAGGATAAGTTGCTGCCATGTTGATATTGTTAATTGCATACAAAGTAATAAATTTGATGTGGGGTCATTGCAGGGTAATTGAATTGTCTAATTTTTTGGGATCCGGTTGCCTCGACTAAGCATTTAATTGCAATTAGAGTGACAAGCCATTTTATGCAGTTGCTAAGGCGCTGGCCCTAGTTTGGGTAGGTTTTGTCTTTGGCTTCCCTTGGTAGGGATTTACTGTGCTGCTTGGTTAATGGCTTTTCAATGCGGTGGTGCACATGTAATCAATGAAGGGATATGTTTTAGTTGCATGGTGGCAGTGATTAAAGGTGGTGGGTTTAAGAAGTGAATTGCCATCTTACGTATGCTCGCCTCAAAACTGCACTGTGCTTATATTTTGCCCAATTGCAACTTTTTATTCGGTGGCACTACAATTTAGAAGCCTGGCTGAAATTTCTTTACCATTTGATTTAAGACTTAATTAATCATGCGACAAGTTGCAGATATCTCGGTGTTTTCGTCTATATCTATAACGCGTAACCTGCTTACAAGTGCGTGATCGCAGCTGCCAATGTAAAAGAAACCTTTGTTGCACTTTTCCATTTACTCTTCAACCCTTTTATTTTGTATTCAGTAGCTAACGCTCTCCTCAATGCGATTTTGGTTTGATTTCAGTTGTTTCCTATGTTTAATTATTTGTGCTGCTGCTCCACGTCCTGTAACCTGGATTTCATTCCATGCAACGTCCCACCTCAGGACGCTTTCCTTAGTTGTGTGTGTGAGACTGCCAAGCCTAATATATGAGTAAAGTTAGAAGAGCCAAGCATTTGGCGTAAATTGTCTCTTATTTTTATAATGTCCAGAGGTTATAGAATTTGTCTGCTTGCGATGAAGGCCATTTTGAAAATGGTTGATCAGATGTAACTCGGGTGAGGACACTGAAGGATAGAAATCGTTCGGTGTCACGGTGGGAGTCGGAACTACAGTGGTACGATTTTATATTGCAATACAGCACAATAGATGTCCCATCTCGAACACGGAACTCAGCAAAGGCTAGCGGCATCGTAGTGCTTGCCTTATTTTTGAGCGGGCTCTATACATATCACAGAAGCATAAACATAGTAGCCCGCCTGGTAAGCTGTGGCGTAGCAGAGGCCAGAGGGATGTGTCTGAGGTGATCCGGTTCAATCCGGAAAGGGGCTGAGGTCTTATTGTACAAAGTGTGTTAAATCACTTGAGGATACAATGTCCCGAAACTCCTTGATGCAAACCCTTTTTCTAAAAGTTATTTTATCTAACAGACTATTTAAGAGAAGGTGAAATGCTGAATGTTTCGAACAGGAGGTGGTAGCGGTCTTCGCTAGCACCAACTGTGCGTAAGTTGTACCTAACCTACTTTACGTGGGACACTGTGGATACAATTTCAATGTTAGGGTAAACTCGTTGTGAATTGTATTAAAGGCAAGATCCATGAAGGCACAACAAGCCAAAATGACCGTCTTACTCTTTTTGTAAATCGGCTCGCCATAGGCGCCCAAAGATGGCGCAGGGCGTCAAGTTTTCTTTGGAGGTAGCGTACATGAGAAATACGTTGTTTTTACCGCTTCACATGTTTATAGGTAGTTTTTAAGATGAAAGCTTAAGCCTAAACTGAAATGGGAGGCTTTTGAAGAATTAAACGCGCAGGCAAGCGCTGGAACAATACAAGTAGTGCCTGAAATAGGGGGGGTGGGAAGCGGGGTTAGACATACCCATGGGTCGCAGAGGCCAAAGTATCGCAAACACAGCCCATGCAAATAAATGGCTGTGAGTAAAAGTCTCCCTTATTTAAGACGCAGTTATAACAAAACAGGTATTTTACCCGTTCTAAACCACACTATTTGGCTCTTGGGATCCAAACCGAAGTAGTAATTCAGCTATATGGCATATATTTAGGACAGAACACAAAACTTTGTTATAATCTCCGAAAGGAAGATTTGTCGCTGCGCCATCGTAGCCCAGCATGAGTCAGCTCCTCATTTTGGTCTCCTTGCCACGTGACCCGGTGTCGATACGGACAACACTCGATTTGGGTTTTCTTCGAGCAGCTTGCATGGCCCTTTGTCAGGTCAACCCCTCATAAAACTCAGTGCGGAAATAAAGGATGAACGAAAGCCTGTGCGCCTGCTGCGATGACGAGAAGGAGAGGGCGGTGGAGGGTGTGTGATTGTGGATGAGTGGATGGAATGTTGTGAGAATAGCTGAATGCTTTACGCCCACGCTGATTAAGGGCACAATACCGCCAACTTGCCAGCTTTAATTCCCTCTTCTCTGTGCACTTCTCCTAGTGATGATGATTTTGAGCATCAATATCAAAAATAAAATATGGTGCTCCCAGTTTAACCACGCCTATGGCAACATTTCTCTAACATCCGCAAGCTTTTTGGCCTGATGCACTCCTAAGTGGAATATATGTAATTTAAATGCTGAAATACAACAGGGACATTGTTCCGTCTCCATGTCGCTACTGATTTGCATTTAATCTCTTCTCCTCCATATCAATGAGTTTCGTATGCAACCATACAGTGCCACACGCGTTTAATCACTTTGTCTTGCCTCTTGAACCATCTCTCTAGACGGCTCACAACTATCTACCTCCATACCTACCCTTGATGGAAACCGACCTCTCACACATATGGGTTCCTCGACTTGATGTGATACGTAATCCCTCTAATGATTTTGTTACGCATTTCAAGTGGCGAAATAAGCAGATGTTCAACCCAACCACCTGCGCACATGGGTGTCGGTACGCACGCATTTATGAGCTCACGCTTCAAAGGCGACACCTGCATGCACCCAAACACTCACCAAAATTTGGAGCACAGCAGAACACATCGCAAAGCAACGTGCACAAATTCGATGAAGTTTAATGCCTAACAGAGGCGCGCCGGTCCATCTTAGAACAAGCCAAATCTACTTCAAGCAGATCGGTGATTGAATGTCAGGGCTGCAGAGTCAACCGCGCCAACGACCTTGTCGAACTTGCCTTGGCGCGACCATCCTTCACTTCTGTGTCATGGACACCTCCTGCGATGCTCACGTGCATGCAGCCACAGCGTCTAGCGCTATGCTGCCTGAGCGCGCAACAAATTGCAGCAAATCTTGGTGACTGCTAAGCTGTCAAGGGCACCCACCTGACCAGGAGTTGAGCCTGGGTCGCCTGGATATAAACCAGGAATTCCAACCACCGGATCATTGTGATAACACCTTCGAATGCTCCCATTTCATTGCTTTCCTGGCAATAATTTCCCAATCCACGACCTGCAATAAGCCACACCATGCTGTGCTGCACCCACTACATCGTCACGCGCATACAACCACCTCTATCTCCGTAATTTTCCTTTCCTTGACATCCACATTCACCCGTACCTCTGCTGTCTCACTGCTTACGCATCACTCACTTACTAATTGACTGTTCGAATACGCACACACCTTCCGACTTTATGTGGCTGTTAAGACCCACCTCTGTGGTTTGTTATGTTTACGTCAGCCTTGTTGATGAGAGAGGATAGATTAAAAAAAGATGAACGGTGTCGGCATATTGGTGCAGTGGAAGCGTGCTGGGACCATAACCCAGAAGACTGTGTACCGAATCCACGCTCTGCTAGTCAATTGCTAATCTAGTCGCACGGCCGGGTTTAACTGCGTCTTGCATCAACGCTTCGCTTACCCAGTTTGAAAAGTCGAATCATCGATATCCGACTGCCACTTTTCCACAGCCCTCTACTCTCACTTCATCCGGCTAGGTGACAGGCTCTGTTAGCATGCTGACATGCACTCACCTTTAGTCCATTAGTCAATCACCAGCCATGCGGACAGGTAGGCGCGGCTGATATCGATGTATGAAGTACTAAAAAGGGCTTTCTGAACGGAAGTTGGACAAGAGTCAACTGAACGATACCCAGCACTTCCAACCACTAGACCATCAGGGAGATATCATGCCACACCAAGCCTTTTCACACACCTCTCGGTAAAGGATATGAGCGAAATCCGTGGTGTTTTCTTCAAGGCTGCAGGCATCCTTATTAACAACTTGGATGATCTTTGATCCCAGTTAATGCGTGTCACCGACGGTTAGACGAGAGAACTCAGCTTAACGCCGAGCAAGTATTAAAAAGTGTTCTCATGGCAAGAAGCGAGGCTCAGACTAACAAACATCGTTAAGCTTGCCACAGGTACCGGCAAAGCCTGACCCGTTCGGCAAACACTCACGCGCATGCGGCTGCCTCTACGAGAAGAAGTGAACTGATTGGTGAACAGGATGATCAAGTAGGAGGTTACAGGGCCTTTTAAGTCGGCATAAGCCTCCCCATTTGTATTGATAAAGAAGGATGCGTTCCCTTTGCCCCATGTAAATGACTCATTGGACTCTCTGCATGGACCAAAGTAAATTTCTACACTAGGCTTATAAACCGGATACTAGCAAGTAGAAGTGAAATCAGATAGAGAGAAGCCAGCTATCATATTGTCAAAGGGGCTTTTTGAATTCCAAACAGTTCCTTTTGAACTCAGTAACGCTGCAGCTACATTCCAGTGCCTGATGCAGACAGCACTAACTGGACTTTTCCCAAAACATTGCCTGTTTTACCTGCATAACATCTTTGCTTTTGGTAAAGACATTCGTGAGCACAACGCCAACCTTAAACTAGTGCTGGACCGTCTACGAGATGCAGGATTACCCCGAAACCCAAAACATTGACATTATCTCAACGTTCGGTCACTTTGCTGGGACATGAAGTCTCGTCAGACGAGATGGCGATCTTCGAGGGTAGTGTAAAACAAATGGGAACTTGGCCAACACCAACTAGTCAGACGGAGCTTTGAAGTCTCTTTGGTTTGACAAACAACTGCCAAGATCGTTGGTTCCTTGCACAAGCTAGCTGAAAGGCAAAAGATAAAGAAATTCAAGTAAATGGAAGCGCATGACGAAGCCCTGGGAAAACTAAAGCGAATGTTTTGCCTTGTTCTGTTTCTAGCCTTACCAAACTTCGAGAACAACGCAGCATCCTTTGTACTACACATGGACGCCAGCGACATAGTCGTGAGCAGTGTACTTGAGCAGGGATACACAAGGTGGATAAAGCTTCATCGCCTACGCCAATGTCAGACTCAACAATAAAATGAGACAGAAGTGTGCAACGGAACGTAAACTGTTCTCCACCTATAAAGTGGTTAGGCACTTCAAGTACTCATGACAACGGGACAGATTACAGCGAGAAACAATGAAGGAGATCAACCGCTAACTTGCACGCTGGTAAGAAGAACTGTAACAATATAACCTCACAGCCTAGTACAGAACGGAAAATATACATGAAAAAGCGGATGCAGTCTCGCAGGCCTTTTCCGCAGATTGGCATAGGGATGTAGCGGGTGGGCTATTTTTGAGCGAGCCTACTAGAAATTGGTGGAAAAACACGGAGATCGTCTACGAGATGCAGGATTACCCCGAAACCCAAAACATTGACATTATCTCAACGTTCGGTCACTTTGCTGGGACATGAAGTCTCGTCAGACGAGATGGCGATCTTCGAGGGTAGTGTAAAACAAATGGGAACTTGGCCAACACCAACTAGTCAGACGGAGCTTTGAAGTCTCTTTGGTTTGACAAACAACTGCCAAGATCGTTGGTTCCTTGCACAAGCTAGCTGAAAGGCAAAAGATAAAGAAATTCAAGTAAATGGAAGCGCATGACGAAGCCCTGGGAAAACTAAAGCGAATGTTTTGCCTTGTTCTGTTTCTAGCCTTACCAAACTTCGAGAACAACGCAGCATCCTTTGTACTACACATGGACGCCAGCGACATAGTCGTGAGCAGTGTACTTGAGCAGGGATACACAAGGTGGATAAAGCTTCATCGCCTACGCCAATGTCAGACTCAACAATAAAATGAGACAGAAGTGTGCAACGGAACGTAAACTGTTCTCCACCTATAAAGTGGTTAGGCACTTCAAGTACTCATGACAACGGGACAGATTACAGCGAGAAACAATGAAGGAGATCAACCGCTAACTTGCACGCTGGTAAGAAGAACTGTAACAATATAACCTCACAGCCTAGTACAGAACGGAAAATATACATGAAAAAGCGGATGCAGTCTCGCAGGCCTTTTCCGCAGATTGGCATAGGGATGTAGCGGGTGGGCTATTTTTGAGCGAGCCTACTAGAAATTGGTGGAAAAACACGGAGAGTACCGATACTGATACGCTAACAGACGCTGTCGGATGAGGGTCGCCATGGCTTTGGTTGGCGTAAAGTGAAGAGTAACTATTATTATAAAGTTTTTAAACATGCTGGCTGTAATTAACTATTTACACTTGAACGACCAATGTAACATTTTAATGCAAATGATAAAAAGGTTTTGTATGAATCTCTAACCATATTTTTTTAAACTATGATCCTTCCCAGAGGCTCCAAGTGCAGTAGGTTTTGGCTTATAGATATTTTGAAGAAGCAAAACTAGGACTTTTACTTCGAGGAATTCGGCGGAATGTAACTACGTAATTGCCAGGTTAACCAATGTTTCATGCGTGCGCTTTTAGTAACGTTGCATTTAAAATGTTGGCAGTTTAGTTAATCTCCATGTCTACTGCTGGCTTCGCTTCCTGCGCTGAATAACCAGATGTTAGTTTTTCAGGCTTCCTTTTGGACATGCGGTTGAGCAGGCGCAATTATGCAGTAACAATTCGACTTTGACTTTTGTTGTTGCATGCGCCAAGTGACGCAAATGCTGATGGCGTCTCTTTACGTTATTTAAAAACGAGATTGAGGGCGTAGGTCTGCATCAGCCTAGGTGCAAAAGGAGGCGGTATAGCCGAAAGGAGGCCTTTGAATCATGTCAAGCGACGTCTACTAAGCACCATATCAGTAGTATTGACTTTCCACCCAGGAATTCAAAAGCAATAACCTGTCCGAAATTGTGCAAACTAGTAATTCGTGTAAAAAAGTCAGCCTTCCTGACCTAAAATATGATTTCATATAAAGTACTCGACTTTTAGGGTCCCAAAGGGAACTGCGTGCCCTCAATGTGGCCTGGAGCATCCCCAAAAAATCGCGGTTTTCATTTGCGCATCGCAAAACAAAGAGGTCAAATTCTTGTCAAATTTCGATCATTTTAGTCAAATTTTTACTATAGACAAAAAATTGGTGATCGTCCGATTGCGATTGTTAGTCCAGGATTGAAGTTCCATTCGCACTATTTAAGATGTCAAGTCACTGTGACGTTGTCCACCGACTCTCTACTTTCGCGTGTTTCCTCCCACATTGCCACAGTTTACAGGGCCACTTTACAGAAAACGAATTGCTTATGTGCAAGTGAATTTCCCACTGACTCATCTACTTCATCGCTTGCAGTGATTACGGTGCATGGGTAGCTTGTGTGCTCTTGGACAATGTAGGCTTTTCACGTGTTGACCACGCTTACAATGTGACTGCTTCACTCGAAAACATCAATGACGAGGAAGGAATAATTTCCGTTACAACTTCCTCTTCCCCGTAATGGTGTGGTGCTGCACCCACGAAAGACGATTCTCCAGCTTTTCTTCATCTTCATCCTTCTGCACTCCCAGTTCTGCCTCCACGTTCATTTCTTTCGCTTATGTAATGAGGCTTCTCATTCTGCTTTCGCAATTACATTGCAGTTAATTATGAAGAAACAAATCGCTGTAAAACTTTGCAAAGGCAGTCGGGAGAAGGAATGGCCTCAGCTTAGTGTGGAGAATTACCCTAAGCGCAGAGTACCCGCAACTGGGAAATCGTAGCTGAGGTATTAACATCGTCACCCATATCCATGTCAGTGGCGGCAGCGCAAACGAAATCGTCTTGCATGGGTTCAAATTTGAGTAATCTTTTAAAACGAGAGTAGACCGCAGACCCTGATGAGAGCACCTATGAAGCCACAAATTTAGCCTTACTAAACGCAATCGCCCTTTGCCGCTGAACAATGTGCCTAGTCTAAATGCACACAGAATGGCGAATAGCCGTCGCGTCGCCAATGCATTCAGGGCCTTCACATAGTCGCTCATCGTCACCATGCGTAGACGGCTTTGCAAGATGGTTTAGTGTCAAATGCCGCTTCACACTCCTCGAATCGAATGACTGCTTAATTGATTACTTTCTCGCTCGCATGGCTGACCAAGGAAATAGCTAGGACTGGACTTGAGCTTATTACGTCCTAGCAGTAATGGGAATGGCTTTGCTGCTTTTGCCAAATTTGGTGGTATGTTAAAGTTTTAAGGTGATATTCGCCATCACGGCTTTCTCTGTCATGCATTGCCTTTCCCTAGCACACAATGCCTTGGTGTAGCCGACACTTGTAATGGAAATAAAGGCACTTCCAATTGGGGAAAATTTCTCCCTCGATACATTAGGAAGGTTGCTGTTTTGCATATAGGATCCAAGTGATCCTTGTGTTTCGTGATTAAAGCTCTTTCTGCTAAACGAATGAATGGTTGCCACTATGAAGTGTCATGCGTCAACGCGAGTTTTCAGAACTTCAAATTGTAGGAGATCACACACACTTCATCAGCTACTTCAATTGGAGCGTCCTCTACTTAGCGGAACCCAACAAGATGAAGGTAAGGCTAGCGTACAAGGAACTTGGCAATAAATTGTCAAAGGATGCCATTTTCAGCATAATCTTCCATTTCTGGAGATCACAACTTTACAAACATTCCATCAGACCCGACCAATTAATAAAGTCCGCCTTACGTCACTTGATATACCTTAATCGCCAGTTAGTCAGCTGTTGCAGAGACTAAGACTCTGAAGGAAACTTTGAGATACTCCGTCTCATTTAGCCTATTAGCTATTACACTTATAAGGACTGCAACAAACACAGCCTGATGAGATGCGAGAGATCCTAAGGTGAATGTCGGATCATCCTTTGATAATTGTGAGGTGTCTACCACCGCTATATTTATTTTCATCTTTTGGTCGTGTAACCCTCTGGATAAAGCTAAGTATGCTGTTCTTGGTTGAACATTCATCCCAGATGAACCCATGCGCACAGTCATTACTTCTGCACACTGTAAAGGTATTCATTGCAATTAAATTGGAATCGTTATCCTGTGGTAGTTTCAATTGTAGTGCACATCCGTGATGTTACAGCTAATTTAGATTTGCGCTTAAACAAGCCAAAACGTATGCGTCCATGGTATCGCCCCTGCGGTAGCGAGGGTGATATGCACTGACAAGGGTCAAATTGTGCTATGTGATAAAGAATGGTTTTAGGGACACTTAAGAAAAAAGGTGATGGGAAGTTGAAGCTCGGCCAGTGAGATCCATTTAAAAATGTGCTGAGAAGAGTGCATCGCAAAACCTGCATATTTTAATGCCAGTTTGGTCAAAATGTCGGTAATTCTTCAATTTGAGCTATTTAGTGTTTCAGTTTTTTCGACTGTACGCCATTACCGATGCTAGTATTATCAAATTAATGAAACATGATAAAAGAAGAATAATCATATGAGCGAAGAGGATTAGATACAAATAAATGCGTAAAACGAGTGTTGGCCCCTGAAACCTTACATTGGTCTCAACACTTTGTACGTAATTCTCATGTTAGTGTGCAGACCCTGCCTAATAATGCTTGAAAAAAATTCACATAAGTAGCTTGGGAAAAAAGATGTTGCTTTTGCTCTTACTTACGGCACTGACGATTTGATCTGCTATGATGGGTTGGAATCCGCAGCTTAAAGCCAGCCTCCTGAGGTGCAGCAAACTTGCCCTAAGGGGGTTGGAGTGGTATCTAATGCGTCCTATCCTGAGTAACTGCATCGGACGGCTTGGCTATTGGTTCGGATATTTACACTATATGCATGGAATGACGCTATCTACAATTCACCTATCACATTTGTGCCACAGTACTTGACACGTGAGGTCAAATGTTTTTAAAGTGAACTGATCGTTATTTCTGTTAACATGACCAAAATTACAATCGGCTCAATGCAATGTCTGGTTTCTTGTTTAATAAAGAGCATAAACAAGGGTGTGCAGAAGCGCGGCCAAAGTGGCAACACTCAGGTTAGTTGATTTTAAATCCACTACATTAGCGGTTTATTCTATGGAAGCAGATTGACGCTAACTATACCATGGTTTTTGATATTGGAGGTTGTCTGGATTTGAATCATTCATTAGGTCCAGAACAATTCAGTAGACGCAAATAAAAAGGAAAATGAGAACGAAATTTCCAATGCTGGCCATTTTTGCATTGCTCACTAATCGCGTGAGCTTCAGACTTCGTATCACAAGACCTCTGATTAGGTGGTGCTAAATACAAGTGTTTTTTCGGTGAGTCGCATGTGAAGTTCTTTAGGCTTGTGTTAGTAAATACATTCAAAATTAAATCAGTATTAGCACAGCCAAATCCGGGAATGGGCCTTTGAAAACCAGACTTAACCCACCACGAAATTATTAGGTGGGTGAAGGTACAGTCGAATAGCTATAGTCTCTCATCTAATAAGGTTTTGAAGCTCTGTTGACATTAACTGTTTGCATTTAACTAAAACACATGTCTGAGGTGTAGTTTCCCGGAAGAAATAGCAAGGTCATGTGATCATCAAGATTTACATTATTGGTGCCTCTTAAGCGTTATATTCCCATACTACGGCGTTATGCTCCAAAAACTGACTAAGGGTAGTGATAAAGTTCAGAATTGAAATGGAAAATGTTTGCTATTTACCCATAACTGAGGATCACCTTAGCTATACTATCTTGTTCCCGTAATGGACCACACATGACCTACTCTTTAACGAATAGCACTTCACCACCGCAGGTTTGTTTCTCTCGAGCTTCAGCAAAACGATCGCAACTTTGGCATCCTTGTGTTTCATTCGCATGGATGGACTTCCTGTCTCCTGTCACATAAGGCTTTTAGAGAGGTAACCCAGAACGCTATGGTGAAGGCAGCTGTAGGCCAATCTTGTACCAACCAACAATAATTCCAA
>LWMJ02000392.1:9762-22953 GCA_001693035.2 Taenia asiatica | reverse complement strand
GCATTTGCATGCATCCACTTCCACTACAAATGATGTCACCCCATGCATTTCATAAACCTCTTTATCTTTCCGTGGGTAACCCCTGCGTCATGTCTTGTAAATTAACAGTCCGCGGTGGGTGGCAACGTATTTCCTGATTTTCTTGTCTGGTGTTTGCCAAAATGCGCGAGAGGGCTAGTGCTCCATGCTATGATTAGGTAGTTTGGAACAGTAATTAGTGCAGACGTCGGTCTCGTCAGGATGAAAGCCATGTGTTTTGCATTGAGTCGGCAAAGTTTTGTAAGTTTGGTAGGCGTGAGTTGGGGCCTAGCATGCTCAATAAATTTGAAGTGTTGATTTTGCAGCCAGTCGAGTGCCAATCTTGGTGGAAATCCAACCAGCCATTTGGGTGGATGCTGATGGATTTCTCATGCCTATCACGGGAATATGAGACAAATTCTGTTTCGAAGTCCTTGCATCCTCACTTCTAGCTGTAATGTTCTCTTCGGAAATAAGTCTGTGGATACAAACTGCCATTTGATACCTCATTGGAATAAGTGCGAGATTTATAAGGCCAGCACATATGCAAAACACTTACGGCCGCGGCGATAGTGAAGTCCGACGCGACCAAAGCGTTGAAATGATGCTGTTGTAGTGCATCCTAGGTTAGCATAAAAGAGCCAATCCATAGACAAAGTGGCTTTTGGCAGGAAAAAAGCACATATATTCGGTCGTTTTTAGTCCCTTTGGACAATTCCTTGCAATGGGGAGTAAAAGGTGCTTATCAACGAATAAGCGCACATTCCAGTTACGCAGAACACTTCCATCGGCAGACAACTGAAGACCATAAATCAAATTACAAAGTAAGAAATTTCTTTGACAGACATCGTGATTCTAAATGAGGCCGATTTACGCATAAGCACGATATAGATGCAGCATTAAATATTGAGTACTTCTGGAGTTTTGTCGGCAATCCAAACTTGCACCCTACAGGTAGCAAGCAATAAAATTGCACAAGCTCCTAGGCAGCCAGGAATTAAGTTTTCTATTTAACTGCAATTGTGCTAGTGCTAAAGCTATGTCACGGCAATAAGTGTAAATGGCATGAATAGGGAAATATATAAGGAAAACGAACTCAAAATGCAAAGAGATGGAGGCAAGTGTTAGTGTGAAGAGAATAATTTAATAAACGCTGCAAATAAATGAAGAAACGGTTAAGAAGGGGAGACGAAAGCCATTAAAATCTAATTTGACAACACTCCTTCTCTTCCTAGCATTTGGCACTTTGCTGTTCTGCAATCACCAACGTAAATGAAGCAAACTCCCTGTCTTATTTAAGAGGTCCTAGACTGAAACCTTTTCTCATCTGCACCTGCCAAAGTGCACTAAAGCATTCCCAGCCTCTTCCCAATACCATTAGAATTGGTTGGGCAGCGAATTGCCTCGTCGATGAACAGATGTAATATTATATCCAGATGACGACTTGCACACCAGCACAAGATGGAAGGAGAAGGAGCCTACTACTTGCAGATTTTAAAGGTGAGACCAATGGCAGTCGCCAAAGGTGGCTTGCTGGTGGCTAAACAGACGGAGTTCCAAACTTGTGCTTCGGAATGTGGCTTGCAAAGATCTGCTCGACCTTTGGCCAATCACATAAAGCTGCGATTTCGAAAGCTATTCCACATTGGACAGGAATCGTAAAGAGATGCGCAACAATTTTAGCACATAGTTTCGAGCATACATTAAGCTACTTATGTAAGCTGCAATGATTTTATTGCTATGATAGGAGCTTTCACTACAGTGATTTCAGTGGCACATGTGCTCCTATGCTGCTCGATTATTAGGTCGAGTCAATCGGGAATTGTCGCACAGATTGACTGAAACCCACGGCATCAACTAAAACGCCGGTTATTCCGTGGAGCTCTGTTTAAAGTTAAGTCGCTTGCAAGTCAAGAGTGTTGGGTTCTAAAAATACAATAGGTTACTTATTGTTATTCAAAAAGCACATTAAGTAGGTGGATTAAATGCAGGAGGAAAGGTGGTTCCGGTTAAAATTAAAGACTCAATTAATCTTTGCAAAAGCCAGTGCACAACTTAATAGCACATACAAGACCATAAAATTAAGGACACAATGGGAGCAGTTTACATTAATATCTGCTTGAGCTGAGTGCAGCTAGCCCGTCTACACATGAGCATATCAAACAGGCGATTTGATAACGTATCGCTCTGATCCACATCGTGGATATTCTAGTCTGTTCGAGCAATAAACATATGATTAATTTGTAGTGAAGTTTGCCTGCGATTCGCCTTGAACTTCTTCCTTCTTTTAATGTTTGCACACGGGTAACAGGGCTTAATGTTTCTTTACAGTCCACGGACCTACTCTCCCCTTGTCTGCAGCAACTAGCATCACTTTCTTGACGTGTCAGTGTTGTGATTCCAACACCTTATTGAGACCAATGGCAGTCGCCAAAGGTGGCTTGCTGGTGGCTAAACAGACGGAGTTCCAAACTTGTGCTTCGGAATGTGGCTTGCAAAGATCTGCTCGACCTTTGGCCAATCACATAAAGCTGCGATTTCGAAAGCTATTCCACATTGGACAGGAATCGTAAAGAGATGCGCAACAATTTTAGCACATAGTTTCGAGCATACATTAAGCTACTTATGTAAGCTGCAATGATTTTATTGCTATGATAGGAGCTTTCACTACAGTGATTTCAGTGGCACATGTGCTCCTATGCTGCTCGATTATTAGGTCGAGTCAATCGGGAATTGTCGCACAGATTGACTGAAACCCACGGCATCAACTAAAACGCCGGTTATTCCGTGGAGCTCTGTTTAAAGTTAAGTCGCTTGCAAGTCAAGAGTGTTGGGTTCTAAAAATACAATAGGTTACTTATTGTTATTCAAAAAGCACATTAAGTAGGTGGATTAAATGCAGGAGGAAAGGTGGTTCCGGTTAAAATTAAAGACTCAATTAATCTTTGCAAAAGCCAGTGCACAACTTAATAGCACATACAAGACCATAAAATTAAGGACACAATGGGAGCAGTTTACATTAGTATCTGCTTGAACTGAGTGCAGCTAGCCCGTCTACACATAAGCATATCAAACAGGTGATTTGATAACGTATCGCTCTGATCCACATCGTGGATATTCTAGTTTGTTCGAGCAACAAACATATGATTAATTCATGGTGAAGTTTGCTTGCGATTCACCTTGAACTTCTTCCTTCTTTTAATGTTTGCACACGGGTAACAAGGCTTAATATTTTTCTACAGTCCACGGACCTACGCTTCCCTTGTCTGCAGCAACTAGCATCTCTTTCTTGACGTGTCAGTGTTGTAATTCCAACACCTTACTAAAATAGCCTTCTTGCAGTGATGACACAGACCTCTACAGATAGATAGTGCAGACAAAGCAAAAATTTTTATTCCAATGCTGGGTAAAATGGACGGGTTGGAGTTGGGAAATTAAATACTCGTGTATAATTTAATAAACAACCAATTTTCCAAATTTTTAAATTATATCTAGAATCTACTAAGGTGTCGTTTCAAAGCAGACGATAAATGCATTAGTGCGTATCGGAGTGTCAGCCTCGTATAAAGCGAGTCATTTGTGGCACATCGCAGTGTAACAGTTATTGATGCGTTTCGAAGTCGCAGTTATGTTCAAGCTGGTAACTTGTGCAGAGTTGGAGAGTTGATTCTCCCTTACACCTAACTTACGCATTCCCATTCGTGAGTTGGTTCTGTTCGCCTTTTGGGTAATAGAATTGGTCCAAACCAAGCAATAAAATAAGCAGTTATGTTTGTCTTAAGTATGCCCTGCATCTAAACAGGCATACCATTGAATGCATCAACACCACTGCCATCCACCATTGCCGAAAGCTTATGTGCCAGCGCCATTCACAATTCTAATGAAAAGGTGGTTAAATTCATGATGCGCATTTGAACACGAGCTGTGTAGATGTCTTGTTAGAAGCCAACCATTTCTGAATCTAATGTGTGTAAAGCGTAAACTCTCAAAAGTTTGAATTTAATCTGAGGACACAGAGAGACAATAAACCTGTTTATGCAGTAATTTGATGACAAATTTCGATCACCATTGGCTCAGCTAAGATTGATTTCCGTTCGTCCAACTACTCGTCGTCAATAAATGTCAAATGCAGGGCACGAATTCCTGTGCAGTAATTGGTTTATCGTTTGACTAAAATTAACCATTTAGACCTGTTCCTTTTACCAGTTCTTTTAAACTGTTAAGAAAGCGAGTTGGTGACTGCAGCATTACAATTAGTTTAAAATGTCAATTACAGATTTATCAGAGCCCTAGGTGGACTTGACTAGAATCAACTCAAATGCGTATGTCATCGCCAACGCACCCTCTTCGTTTGTACACGGAATCAACTCGAGTAAATCAACTATCTTCCGAACTGTATTTCTATGCCCACAACTAATTCCCACACAACTATGCTTCCTCATCCCAATCCCTGATTGCAAATTGTAGAACAACTGTCAACTGAAGAGTGTTGGGAGATGCACAGTCTGAGGTCTCGAAAATGAATGCTTATAGATTTACAGCCACCTGGTTCAAATATGGAAATGGAGACGTCAGCACTGATAGGATAGGCATCTAACGGCGGGTTGACATCACACATTTTAGAGCTAATTACCGACCCGTAAAGCACCCCTCATCACCTCGAGTTTTGAAACCGGTGTGACGTCTTTTATTGCCAACGTTGACCTCAGCGTTTCCTTGCTCAGGCCATCGTCAATTGTTCCCGCAACCCGCAGCCATCTCGCTTGAATTTTTATCTTTTACCATTTATTAGCGAATGACCTACTTTAGCTCTGCAAAGAGTCGAGGACTTTCTGCGTTGTAAGTAGCGATTATATTTATGAACATGCGCAAGTTCGAGCAGTTGGCACTGCTTACTAAGATACCTTTGTCCGTTTGAATAACTGAGGAAGTCAAGAGAGCAAATGCTTCTATTACTGCCAGGTACAACAGCAACGCCATGCCTACCATTGCTGGCCTTAATTCAAAATTGGCCAATGATTGGTCCTACAAAGTTCACAACATGTAAAATAAAAACTTACCTCTCCAGTGGGTGAGATTTCATATGCACCGACCCTGTTATTGGTGGGCACTGTAGAATCAATACTTTTAAACAGTCACCCCCTGTCAGCTTTGGCAGTGCTTACTAATTTGTGCTCTAGAGGATGGAGCATCTATCAAATTTGTCCTTGTGAAGTCGAAAATGCTACAGTTTTAGCAGTCGTTGCCCTTGTCATAATCTATCTCCATCGACTTCTGACAAGCATCGTACATTTCCATGCATCTACTACCCGAATCTCCAACACGAATCTAGATAATCGTACAAGTAGCCATTAGCGATGGTTTGCTTCAAAGGATCCCTTGCGGCTGAGGTCAAAGATGACTCTCCCTCATTTTCTGCACTTTTTTCCCCAGCTTACCCCTCCGACCCAACCCTTCAATGCGGAGCATTGTTAATTTCTGTTGGGCCTGTCCCATAGCCCACACACTCTTCCGTTCTCCTACACTCCCAGCTTTATCTCTGTCAGCATCTACCCATCTGCTTCTTCCTCATACACGGCAGCGGCGTATTGATGTTTTAAATGTCCTCAAAAATTTCCTTCGAATTGCCAAAATGTCTTGCTCTGCATGCTCACGTGAGTTGTTACCGCCAATTTTCCGTTTCTACGAGTACTTCCCAACATTAGCGTTGTAATAGTAGACCAATTTTGCCTCTTCTATCCATTTCAGCTCAATGCTTTTCTGATCACTTTATTTCCCTATGTTCGTCAAACGCAAAATTTCGCACTACCGTACTTTAAATGGCCAAATCACTCATGAGCAAGCCTCGTAACATTACTAGTGGTTCCTTAAGGCCAGGTTGAGGTCAAGAATCGTCTTCTACTCCTTTTTATTCCCCTCCCATTTCCTTCTTGCCTCCTTCTCCATCGCATTCTATTCCACTTAATCTAGTCAGTGGGTCTATATAAGGACGCAACTTGGATTAAAGTGCGCAGTATTGAAAATGTATACACTCATGCGACGTCGTCACCACCTCTACATGCAAAGTTTTAAATTACAAACCACCGACTGTATTTGCCTAGTGTTAGGGACTGGTTAGAGATGTGGGGTGGTTCTTCGTGGCCACCCTTGCAGGAACTAAGCCTTTTCGCTGAAAGCACAACTCAACTTAAGCTGTCAAAAAAAATTTTGTTCAGCGTTAAGCCACCTCTCCTGGTTTTTAGACCAGCGTAAGCTTAACCAACCCACTGTCTTCTGCCCTCTTCCACTTGCCGCGCCTAGGAGAGATAACCCAAACTAGTGAGAGCAATGGACTCGACTTGGACCATCTCTCCTTAGGTAAACACCTTGTTTCCAATTTTAAGTTAAGCACTGCCTTTCCAATGACGCATTAAATTCGTTCGCAATAGACACGATAGGAGCAGACGACATGACAATCCATGCACCAAAACTTACTTTGATATCCGTCCCTATCTCTCATGTAGCGCAATTGAAATATTTGGTATCATTTCCAGTGAAGCGAATCTTCATCACTTCTTCAAAACTACAGACATTGTGTGGGACATTGAAGGCAAATTGATGCTTGTTTCTGTTCTTTAAAAAATTAGTGATACTAGTAAAGAGTTTCTATCCGATTCATGTTTCGGTCATTTCAACCTTATCCATTTACGTTGGCGCTACTTGAAGTGCATAAATTGCATGAATTATGGCAAACACATGATTCGGTATGAAGTGAAGACAGAGTTTCCGTTGCGTTTTTAGGCGACTAGTCCAAATATAAATATACCTTAAACCCTAAGCGCTGTAGGTTTCCGAGCAGTTGACGACGCAACGAACGGTGTCTCAGGCGAAAATGCGTTGCGTTGAGGCTACTAAGAGAGTGCCAGTGCCATTTGACCACCACAAGTATCGTCTGAGCCACCACAGTTTTGCCCTCCCGACAGGCAGTGCGCGTTATGTCCCCTTGTAGCACATTGCACGAACTGAAAGTAGATGTATGGAGGAGAATTAAAAAAACTGCTGGTCTGGGCCACAAGGCTCAATTATGAGCGTAAATCAACATGGGTTTGCATTAATTATCATATCTGTGTGTTTTCATTGAACCAGCTGTAGGCGGATTCCTCCATTTTCTAAATCAGTAGAAAACCGCTTCCTAAAAAAAGTCAAAGTTCAGGTTCATTAGTGGCTGTTCTCCAAATCGTCATAAGCAAAAGTGAAATAATTTGCCAAAAAACTTGCACAGCAAGCTCCATATCCATCCATTGATCGGCCATGAATCAGAACTAAGTGTGTGCCTGACTAACGAACATGGCAGGTTGTTAACGCTCCAAATCAAATAATTGAATTAATGGTGCTACTATTTCTTTTAGTGGAGCACTACATTTAAGGAACTTCACATCAAAATGGCTTCACGCCTTCGAAGCTTTTATGCGTTGGACTTCTGACACACTGAGAAATTCGTGCCTTGGCCTAAATGGGCAATCATGATCGGTAGCAATTTTCATTTGTGAATTAGTGACAATGCCAAAGTAACTGCTGACAGTCATGTGTGTCCATCATCACCCACAAGTACTGAAAGTTAATGCCACCCAACCACCAATGACATTTCTCACGGTGGCGTCCGATCGCAAGCCTTCATGCACAATTTTATGTTTTGGCGTGCCCTTTCGATGTAGTGGCCAATTGTCTTGACCACTTGGCATAATAAAGCATGCAATGCACTCTTCGATTCAACTTGCCTGCTTAGAGGACAGTGATAATTTTGTCAGTATTGCTGCCATTTCTTCTCTGCATGCGAACACACGGTAAGGCCAATTACGGCCGAGGTAGCCACAAATCCGCCGTTTCAAAGTAAAGTACAACGAAGCGTAAAAAAGAGAATCGAAACTGAAGGATAAGCGGTTTCATTGGAGTAAAGCGAATGAGTGTGAAACAAAGTAGATCGGATTATAAGTATGTAAGCAAGTGCTACAGTTCAGAGTGCTTGAATAGCAGGTGCCACGAGTGTTTGGATTCAGCAATGGGTTCTAACCATTCGTTTGCATTAGACCTTATTTGTCTGGCAAGATGCGTGTGCTGACTGATTGCTTTGACCTCGCAAAGGGCACATACTTAAAGATTTTATTTAGTGCAGGCACTCACATTCGCCTGGATGCGACGTGCGGCCTGCACGGATGTGCAGGTAATGTGTCCAATAGTGAGAGTAAATAATGCGGATAACTAGCAATGCGGGTGGGTTATCACCTACGCAAGCTTGTTTGTATTCGTGCATCCACAGTACAATAAACTGTGGTGCCGACAAAGCCATGTATGCCCCATTTGGCTTGTACGTCAGAGTCTGTGAATTCCTAACCATAAATAACATGGAAGGGTGGCGTTTGCTTCATCGGAGAAGTAATCGGCTTGAGCCCTACTTTCAGATTGTCCAGATGGCTACTGGCAACCCGCCACCACAAAGCAATTCACTTAGCATTCGAAAAGGCAGGGCTGATTCAAGCAAGTTGTGCACGCTGTAGATACGACATTCGGCTAACACTGCGATGTGCCACAAATGACTCGCTTTATACGAGGCTGACACTCCGATACGCACTAATGCATTTATCGTCTGCTTTGAAACGACACCTTAGTAGATTCTAGATATAATTTAAAAATTTGGAAAATTGGTTGTTTATTAAATTATACACGAGTATTTAATTTCCCAACTCCAACCCGTCCATTTTACCCAGCATTGGAATAAAAATTTTTGCTTTGTCTGCACTATCTATCTGTAGAGGTCTGTGTCATCACTGCAAGAAGGCTATTTTAGTAAGGTGTTGGAATTACAACACTGACACGTCAAGAAAGAGATGCTAGTTGCTGCAGACAAGGGAAGCGTAGGTCCGTGGACTGTAGAAAAATATTAAGCCTTGTTACCCGTGTGCAAACATTAAAAGAAGGAAGAAGTTCAAGGTGAATCGCAAGCAAACTTCACCATGAATTAATCATATGTTTGTTGCTCGAACAAACTAGAATATCCACGATGTGGATCAGAGCGATACGTTATCAAATCACCTGTTTGATATGCTTATGTGTAGACGGGCTAGCTGCACTCAGTTCAAGCAGATACTAATGTAAACTGCTCCCATTGTGTCCTTAATTTTATGGTCTTGTATGTGCTATTAAGTTGTGCACTGGCTTTTGCAAAGATTAATTGAGTCTTTAATTTTAACCGGAACCACCTTTCCTCCTGCATTTAATCCACCTACTTAATGTGCTTTTTGAATAACAATAAGTAACCTATTGTATTTTTAGAACCCAACACTCTTGACTTGCAAGCGACTTAACTTTAAACAGAGCTCCACGGAATAACCGGCGTTTTAGTTGATGCCGTGGGTTTCAGTCAATCTGTGCGACAATTCCCGATTGACTCGACCTAATAATCGAGCAGCATAGGAGCACATGTGCCACTGAAATCACTGTAGTGAAAGCTCCTATCATAGCAATAAAATCATTGCAGCTTACATAAGTAGCTTAATGTATGCTCGAAACTATGTGCTAAAATTGTTGCGCATCTCTTTACGATTCCTGTCCAATGTGGAATAGCTTTCGAAATCGCAGCTTTATGTGATTGGCCAAAGGTCGAGCAGATCTTTGCAAGCCACATTCCGAAGCACAAGTTTGGAACTCCGTCTGTTTAGCCACCAGCAAGCCACCTTTGGCGACTGCCATTGGTCTCACCTTTAAAATCTGCAAGTAGTAGGCTCCTTCTCCTTCCATCTTGTGCTGGTGTGCAAGTCGTCATCTGGATATAATATTACATCTGTTCATCGACGAGGCAATTCGCTGCCCAACCAATTCTAATGGTATTGGGAAGAGGCTGGGAATGCTTTAGTGCACTTTGGCAGGTGCAGATGAGAAAAGGTTTCAGTCTAGGACCTCTTAAATAAGACAGGGAGTTTGCTTCATTTACGTTGGTGATTGCAGAACAGCAAAGTGCCAAATGCTAGGAAGAGAAGGAGTGTTGTCAAATTAGATTTTAATGGCTTTCGTCTCCCCTTCTTAACCGTTTCTTCATTTATTTGCAGCGTTTATTAAATTATTCTCTTCACACTAACACTTGCCTCCATCTCTTTGCATTTTGAGTTCGTTTTCCTTATATATTTCCCTATTCATGCCATTTACACTTATTGCCGTGACATAGCTTTAGCACTAGCACAATTGCAGTTAAATAGAAAACTTAATTCCTGGCTGCCTAGGAGCTTGTGCAATTTTATTGCTTGCTACCTGTAGGGTGCAAGTTTGGATTGCCGACAAAACTCCAGAAGTACTCAATATTTAATGCTGCATCTATATCGTGCTTATGCGTAAATCGGCCTCATTTAGAATCACGATGTCTGTCAAAGAAATTTCTTACTTTGTAATTTGATTTATGGTCTTCAGTTGTCTGCCGATGGAAGTGTTCTGCGTAACTGGAATGTGCGCTTATTCGTTGATAAGCACCTTTTACTCCCCATTGCAAGGAATTGTCCAAAGGGACTAAAAACGACCGAATATATGTGCTTTTTTCCTGCCAAAAGCCACTTTGTCTATGGATTGGCTCTTTTATGCTAACCTAGGATGCACTACAACAGCATCATTTCAACGCTTTGGTCGCGTCGGACTTCACTATCGCCGCGGCCGTAAGTGTTTTGCATATGTGCTGGCCTTATAAATCTCGCACTTATTCCAATGAGGTATCAAATGGCAGTTTGTATCCACAGACTTATTTCCGAAGAGAACATTACAGCTAGAAGTGAGGATGCAAGGACTTCGAAACAGAATTTGTCTCATATTCCCGTGATAGGCATGAGAAATCCATCCAGTATCCACCCAAGTGGCTGGTTGGATTTCTACCAAAATTGGCACTTGACTGGCTGCAAAATCAACACTTCAAATTTATTGAGCATGCTAGGCCCCAACTCACGCCTACCAAACTTACAAAACTTTGCCGACTCAATGCAAAACACATGGCTTTCATCCTGACGAGACCGACGTCTGCACTAATTACTGTTCCAAACTACCTAATCATAGCATGGAGCACTAGCCCTCTCGCGCATTTTGGCAAACACCAGACAAGAAAATCAGGAAATACGTTGCCACCCACCGCGGACTGTTAATTTACAAGACATGACGCAGGGGTTACCCACGGAAAGATAAAGAGGTTTATGAAATGCATGGGGTGACATCATTTGTAGTGGAAGTGGATGCATGCAAATGCAAAGTGAGTCGTGAAAGAAATTTAAGAGGAGGATGCATGTTCCTTGCCATTCTCAATCTCACCTCTTTAGTTTTCGCGGCTGCTATTCATATTCTTAAACGCTAGTTGTGTAGTCAAAGTGATGTCGAGGCTAACTCAGCCTGTTATCTTGTCGACCGGCTCACCAACGCAATTGCCTAAAATTTAAAGAAGCCCGAGGAGTACTTCTCGCATCAGATTGTCGATGCATCGTACGCAAGGAACGAAAAGTTGTTGACAGACTCAGGATCGCTCAAGCACCTGCAGACATAAGGTTGTTTGATTGCTCACTGCATTCGAATGGAAGCGAAGAGGGTGTGACTCATCTACTCCGTCTCTGGAACCATTGGCCGGTGTAGTGCCATTATTAATATGGAGTGGGTGTCAAATAGGCGCAGTTCCTGTAGTTGTGCTGCTTTATCTGCGAGGCAATTATCTCATTGAGCCATTTGAGAAGGCATATGTCGTTGCACCCTAAATGCGCCAGTCTGACCCTACAGACGCAAAACGAGCAGCAACTGCTGCATAGCAGTAGAAGTTGACAGCGAAACAGCACTGTCCCTAGCGATCCACATATAGGGACAAGGGGACTAATTCCCATCTCTACACTGCATTTCACGATCCCAATTAAGTACTTAGACGTTGGTCGTACGGGGTGACACCGAAGTCTGAGTTACATAGTTTGTGTGAAGAGATACCGAGTGCCAACCAATAACATACACACCCTAGGCTGGGACTTAGACAGCAACCACGAACCCGCTACTTTGGTTGACTATGACATAGAGTCAGCGGTGGAAGAGATGTCATAGGCCGCCTCATCGTGAAGTGAACTACTTAACTTTATTTTGAGGTCCACTTAAGGCGGTGCATTTTTCTCACTTAGATAGTTAGGGTGACTCCTTCCAGCCTACCCGTATCAAGCGCGTGATAAACGAAATCCATTTCTCCTGTTAAAGTAGGCACGCTAAATTGGCACAACGATGGAAAGAGGAATTTTGAAAATAGAGCAAGTGTTTGTGTCACAGGTTGAAGTTCTTTAGCATCATGCCCTCTGCAAGTCAAACTGTAGTGGCAGGAGTGATTCGAGGGATGGTATCAATAAGTCGCTACTATCTTATGGATGTACGATACTAGAATGATTGCACAAGGCATCATGTTCTTGCTTCAGTACATGAAAACCTGGTCCAAGAGCTATCCCAGAACCTCCCCCTCTAGGTGTGCTATTCGCTTATGTGTATAAATTTATAAGTCTGAGAAATTTGAAAAGGCATCTTTCGGTCTTTAAAATCACCCTGTTAGAAAGATTCTTTCTCTCAGCAGTATTCGGAGATGACATCAAGCCAATGAAATTGGAATTATTGTTGGTTGGTACAAGATTGGCCTACAGCTGCCTTCACCATAGCGTTCTGGGTTACCTCTCTAAAAGCCTTATGTGACAGGAGACAGGAAGTCCATCCATGCGAATGAAACACAAGGATGCCAAAGTTGCGATCGTTTTGCTGAAGCTCGAGAGAAACAAACCTGCGGTGGTGAAGTGCTATTCGTTAAAGAGTAGGTCATGTGTGGTCCATTACGGGAACAAGATAGTATAGCTAAGGTGATCCTCAGTTATGGGTAAATAGCAAACATTTTCCATTTCAATTCTGAACTTTATCACTACCCTTAGTCAGTTTTTGGAGCATAACGCCGTAGTATGGGAATATAACGCTTAAGAGGCACCAATAATGTAAATCTTGATGATCACATGACCTTGCTATTTCTTCCGGGAAACTACACCTCAGACATGTGTTTTAGTTAAATGCAAACAGTTAATGTCAACAGAGCTTCAAAACCTTATTAGATGAGAGACTATAGCTATTCGACTGTACCTTCACCCACCTAATAATTTCGTGGTGGGTTAA
>LWMJ02000391.1:42307-61690 GCA_001693035.2 Taenia asiatica | reverse complement strand
TGTATTGGTGTTGGATTCTACTGAGTGGAGCAGGCTTTGTTAGTTACATGAAGCAGGTTGTACACTGACGCATTCTCGGTGTAGGTGTAAAATATGCAAGCACAGTAGCTTTACACGCTTGCTTATCTTTAAAAAAGATCAAAAATTAAAGCAGCTTAACATTATTTTGCGTCAGCAGCGAAACTGCTTAGATGCAAATTAGAATAAACTCCCACATATTTTGCATGCTAACAAGCTGCGGGCGAGAGGTCAATTATTTTTCACTATTAGATAAAGTAGAAGTCCCTCCCGCCATCAGTCCTTTTACGATGCTTGAATTTCCTCTGTTCACGCTGCAATAACAGGAGCACGAAAAGCTTTTATATTTTTCGCTCTTAACCTTATAACAATTTTACTTTCCCCATTATAAGACGTTTGCAGAAAAAGCATCTTTGGTTTTGAGGAACTGCGTTTGCAGGAGCGATGTGTCAACTGCAGTCGTTGAAACATTGGAAACTATGGGCCACCATGTCTCTGTCTTTGCGCGTTCACGATCACGTTAATTTTGCGCCCAGATGCTGTGGTGCCTCGGCTTCAAAAACGGCCATGTTACTTCCCAATTCTATGCCAACGGACCATGGAGAGACAACCTAAGTTTCTTATGAATGACTTCAAGAAATGAAGTTCAGCCTTAATGGACAATTGGTTTGCAAGCGTAATTAACGATTGTATGGATTGTGTAAACAGGACGATCCAATTAGAATTTAGCGACACTCTGATTCGCTGCTCTGCCGTTAAGGTTACCAAAACAGATGCTTCACCTCAACGGCGGTTTGTTTTCGTCGTGGTTTTGCGGGTCGTATGTTGGAAGACCACTAAGAACTAGTGTCATTCCAAGCTGTGCGCTGCGAAATTTGGCAACCCTAAGCATATTTGTATAACAATCCATGTCTTCACAACATTCCATGCGGCTGTCAAATTCACCGACCTATTTTATTTGCGGCTGGCATACTTGCCGTTATAATATTTCGTTACTGATAATAACTTAGTGCGCACAGGTCGTACAGCAAATCAGAGGAAATATGGCAGAATTGTGCCAGCAAACAATGCTTAACATTTAGTGCACGAGGCATTTGCGCAATTGTCCACTTAATTAATGCAATATTCCGGTTTGTGCGAATCCATCCAATGCTGGAGCTTAGTTGGACTCCCTGAGTGATGTGTTGTCACTACTAGCCGAGTCAGATGGTAAACACAGAGGGAGGCCGAATTAGATCAAAGGCTCTTCGCTGCCCTTTGCGGTAGTGTACGCGAGTGTGCGCCTGCCGTGGATGACGCACGTGTGGACGGCCACTGAGTCACGGTCGGTCTACCACACATGAATCACGCTGGCCCCGGCCTAGGGCGTCACGTCAACTGAGAGCCAAGTCGCGTGCGCGGTCGTGTCGGGCTACGCTTACCATTCCTGTTCAGTAAATGAACCTGTGGCAGCAACAGCAATACTGACTCATCCTCTTGGTCTCTTTGTTTGAATATGACAAAATGGGGCTTTCGCTCATTGTTGATGATGACCTTTAACCACTCTACTAGTTGCCACCTCACTCCGAAGTAGGTATTAGACACCCAAACCATTAAGTATGTGGTTTATATCGAAAGCTGTTAAAGCATTACTCGACTTAGTCTTTCACATTCGTCTTTGCATTCAAAGCTCTCCATCTCCATTTGCCTCCAAAGGCAATGTTTCTTATAATGACGTCACCACATCTGAACCTTGGATGAATTAGAATGCATGAATAGATGTATAAATGAATTCTGCTCCAGTATTGCAGCATTTGGCCCTCGAAGCACTAAAGAGGTCATTTATAGCCAAAGTCGAGACGAGAATAAAATTGATGAAGACTCGGCCTACCAAACATCCACGGAAATAAAAAAATAGCTTGATAACAGGAAAATTGTTCACCACTACGACTGAGGCGATTGAGGTTGTATCTGCGAAAGCGAAATACCTTTCACGCCAGTTCATTTTGAGATCCTCATTTAACAAAGCAAGAGTGACGTCCATTCTGTAATACTTATGTTTGTAAATGCACCTTTTGGGTGAGAGGCGTAACACAACTCAAACCTCCTGTTTGATAAGAGGGTCAAAGTCTACCCTATCAAGGCATTATTGTTTAACCCTACCAGACGCAGCAAAGACATTTTAAGACAATACGTCCTCTAATTTCATGAACAATTGCGGGGAAAAGGAGGAAACGAAGAAAGCAGTGCCCTTTCATCCCAACGAATGCACATGCACAAGCAGATGTGATCCTCGAATATGCACATGCATGCAAACACGAAATGCAAAAGTAGTGCTGTGATACTTTGTCTGTTCGAACTGCCGGTTTCGGTCACTAGTGTTGGTCGGCCTCCGGGCCGTGCCAACAGCCCTCAAGCACTCCGTTTCCAGAATATGTATTCTGCTCCAGTGCTATGCCTTCTTTTTCCTTAAAGGGAGCCTTGGGACGCTACAAGTGCAAATGGTGTCGAGCTGAAAAGCAAAAATTACACTATTGTGACTAAAGTGCATAACAAATAGTCAAGTGGTATGCTCAAAAGGGTGAATGGCTTTAATAAATGTGCTAAGAATGTTAGTAAAATTTCACTAGTTATTCTTTCTAAATCTATTTTTCGTGGTTGCCGTGTTTAATAATCAAAATGACAATGTTATTTAAGCTAGCGGTTTTGAAATTCAAACCAACTTTTGTCTCCAAGGTCATTGTTTCGTCGTGTAATTAGCCAGCCTTCCGTTTCGGCTCCTCGTGTGACATAGTTGCAGGGCAGCTAAATCCAAGGGCATGTGCGCTAGCTCAACGCTTAAATGACACTTTCAAATATTCTTGAGGTCTAATTTTATGCGCGTGACATTCAGGAACATGAAAAGATCTTCAAGAAGTTGCCAAAACTACGAAATCCAGGCTTCCGTAGTCCTTCTATCAGGTGGATTTGAGCTGTCCTGGGGCAAGGGCATGCCAGCAAGAGTTTGTGCTCGCATTGCTTTCCTGTTGGCCAATCAGTAGATATTTCCTGTCCCCAGAGAACTTCGTGAGGGGTGATGTACTCCATCCAGAGTGTCTAGTGCCCTCGCCAAGGATGCATTCTCTAACAACAGCATTCAACGTGGCGATTCGGCAATTTCTGTGGCAGAACACACATTTGCCGTTAATGTTTGGGAGACTCAATATGTCTGTCCACTTCCCATAATTGCGTCTGAATTGGCTCACCAGAAATCTAGGGTCACCGATTTAATTATGTGAGTGTCATTTTCCTTGATTCTGAATCTGAATTGCTGTACTTCAAACTCGAGGGAATCCCTCCTGTCAATCAGTAACTTGTCCCCATTTCGGGTCAGGGAAACCAGTCATCGGCAGGATTTCTTGGTAGTAATGAATGAGCATTTAGTGTTCTGAACAATGATAAGTAACTGACCTCAATTTTGGGGCTACCTTGTTTTAAAGTGAGATTCCATTCGCAGTGAAAATCGAACCGACGACTATGAATTGGCCACGCCTGTTACGGGTATTTTTTTAAGTCATTGCCTACTAGCCTCGTAATTATCCACCCCTTGGTAAGCACAGATAAAGAGCAGAGCACAAACATATCAGTGGCTTGCTTGCAATTACTGGTTCAAAGCCAGATTCATGGCATGGTTAACTGGTGAAAATTGGAATCATATGGGAACAGCTAAGTGCGTGTGGTAGTGAAACATATCTAAACACCTACAGCAGAAGCAGAATGTTTGCAAAAGTGACTTATAGTGTTATTTTTCTAACGAGTTGGTTGGCAGAAAAGTATAGAATGTGTACATTAAATTAATTCATCACGAAGACTCTTCCAAAGTTGAATTCTAGGGTGAGGTAAGGCTCTGGAGTGTACTTTGTTGATGCTGATGACCTCAGGAAAAGTCCACAACGCTCTTGAACATCTTCTCAAGTTGTGCTCCCAGTGTGCGGTGGATAGGGCAAGGGAACTAGCTAGACTGACCAGTGCACGTTACACGATGTGTATAGATGATGAGTTTTGAGGAGACGTCCTGACATGCCAGACATGTCGACAAGTTTGTCCTCTACTTAAATGAATCGTAAACTAGTTTACATCCATAGTTAAACCACTGTGATTCCTACCAATCCAATCTTTGAGCATCGTTGTTGATACACCTATGTAAAAGATTGCCTCTCCCACTTCAAAACAGCACTTCAATCGATCAGTGACTCCAACAGCTTTGTGGATTTGATCCTAGTGCAATAAACACGTCAAAACACCGGCTTGCAATCATTAACACAGATATCAAGGGATCCAGGTGGTCTTCCTGATGACCCAGTGCCTAGTATTATGCAAAACACTTTGTTTCCGCACAAAATAAAGTACTCAGCAATAGCTGTGAACATATTCCTGCCACAGAAATTGCTTAACTTCTCTGACGCCACTTACTTCTAATCGGTTCCCACTCGGTGATAGTTGATCAAGCTGTGCAAACTCCTGGTGATTGAAGGCAGAACTGCTGCTCAAACTGCACCACTGCATTTAGAAATTCCCCGAAGAACAAAAATAGCAAAGTTTTGCGCAATCGGCTGGATTGTTTACTCCAACACCCATAAAGCGAAGTGAATGAGTAGGTTACCAAATGGCAGTAAATCGGGAGAGTTCGACACACAAATGTTGGTTTATTCTAACATTGGTTCGAGAATTGAGCAGAGTGTTTGCCGAAGAGACGAATCACTCGCTTGACCCGCATTAGAAACCACTTTAAAACTCAGTGCTAGTGGGGCGACTCAGTCACGGGTGCTATCTCGACCTCACTGCTGCGTGGCCCGTACCATGATGACACCCATCCAAGCATACCACCGTTTATTGGGGTTTTCCGGGCAAATTGGCCTTATGTGTTATCGTTTATTTACAATTTGTCCAAACAGTTCAGGTCATTGATAGAGTTTATGATGGAAATAGGCAACAAGTTTCACAAAGTGAGGATGGTTAATCAAATTTCTCGTTTTCCATTGAGCGCAAATGAGTGAAATTGGAGTCCTGCTAATTTAGACTTTGGGAATGGCGTGTGGAATGAGCCTAGTTGAATTAGTGATGGATAAAAATACAGTACAAACTAGCTGGCGGCGATGAAGTCTTAATGACCAGGCATCATATCAGTTTTTCCAGGCCTTGTCTAAAGACCAATGATTGTGGACGACAAGTATAGGTTTGCCACTTGAAGTGCTCTAGAGGGTAAAGAAATAGCTCTATTTCCCTGCAATATGTGGCGCAGCTGAAGCTTCAAACGCACTCATTTCATGCTTTCCTTTAGCTAGGGAAAAGAGGGCGGTTCGGCCAACTCCAAGTTTAAATGCTTGCCGGTGCGGTAAAAGGACTGGATAGTAAAGAGGTCAAAATAATGCGCAAGTTGGATCCAATCGCAGAGAACACATGCACTCATGCTTATGTGAAGTACCCATTGGTGTTCAATTGTAGCAACAACCAACTCAACGCATTTCGGAGTAAACAATGGATTGAAAGGCCAAAGCGCGGCATAAGGCAATTTACCTGAGGCTGTAACTAATGTTTAGTGGGTTCGTGTTAGGTCGCGTGAAGAGTGCGTGGTGGACCACCGGAAACTTCGATCTCAAACCCCATACGCGAGGCATATTACCACTGATGACGTAAAAATAACACAGATTTCGTTTTGATTCTTTAAATGGGATCAACTGTTGCAGGTGGGGTCGCCAATCAAATTACGTTTCGAGCCGCCCGATGTTGTGAGGTAAAATGACACACAGAGAAGGCAAAATGCCCTAGAAACGGAAGAGTGGAGAATGACGAGAGTGTTTCTCATTCAATAGGAAGACTCAGCGTCTCACATCTCAAAGAATTGCGCTTTATTTTGAGAAAGTGCTGGATGGTAATTCATTCCATTTTCTAAGTTCATCGATTTGTGCATTTCCTGGTGGCTACCGCTTTTCTTGATACTAAAATTACGTCCATATAGGAATTGTGGTAAACGGACATCTGCGCGTTGAAATTGGGTAGTTGCTGCCCTTTTATGCAGTTGCCTTCCTGCTTTTACAGATTTTGTTTTTAATTCTCATGTTTTACTCGACGCTACCCCACCTTAACGCACCTCCATTTGTCGCTTTCCACTAGGCAGGAAATTATCCACACCAACTGCATCTGAATGGGACACCAAGGCGACAAGCAAAAGATCGATGGAAGGCCTTCTTGGCTGACTGCTCTGGTGACACTGCGCCTTGCCATAGGAAAGTCGCCTTGTTAGTAGCCGTCATGACAGAGTGGCGTCTGGAGAGGTTTTATGATGTGGCAAATCAGCGAAGCACTGCTTATAGATTGGCAAACTGCGACCTTAAAATCACATTGCCGCGTGCACCAACGCGCCTTACGTGTGGATGGTTCCCCTCCGGTTACATTGTGCCGAATAGCTAGCACACTGTTGCTTCAACGCTTAATTCTCTTCCTATTTCATGTTTGGAAGGTCGACTAGTCCTTGGCACCTTATTGTGGCTTTGGTCTGGCAAATCCATATCGATGCTTATATTTCCTAGTCTCCTTGTTTCTCTTCGGTGCACATGCGTTGGATTTGCGCCGGGCCCGCACAAAATCGACACTTATAAAATCGACACTTATAAAATCGACAAGTTGCACATCCTCACTCCTTAGGAGTTCAAATCGGCTACCTATGATGTTGATGAGCTAACCCCTTTTGTTACCTTCAAATTCTCACGATCCACAGTGCTTGGTGGCAAACTAGATCTTCGTTTGACTTCTCAGTACTTGACGTTCGTGTACTCCGAAGAATACACACCACTGACTTAATGCCAATACCAGGGACGCGTTCATGATGTACAAGTCTCACAAAGCGCACTAAGCGTGCATGTCGGTGCGGCATGGCCAACCCGGTACGGACAAAACTTAGTCGAAATTTACGAATATTACTCAAGTGTAAATCTTGCGATCCAAGAATAAGTCGAAATTATTTATTGTGGATTGCTGAGGAATTTCGCGGATTGAATGAGACTTGTATAGCCACACTAATCAAGTCGTATGAACATATCTTCAAAGTCATAAGTGTTTTCATGTTGCCTAACCTCTGATCGCATTGTTAAGTTTACCAACCAGAACTGTGTGCGGCCATTATCACGGCGAAAACATCTACCGATCCTGAGACGGGTGCTTAATACAGCTGTTTGGGTGAAGCATATGGGTCTCGTGTTAACAACGTAGATAGCCTGCCCATTTGAATTACTCACGTTCAACCAACTTATCAAACTACGCCACCTTGGCATCTGAAGATGGTTCAATTCTGAACCAATTGGTGTTCAGCAAATCCGTGTTAAGCATAATTTGGCAGTCAATCTTCCTTTGCATTACCCCGTGCAATGGACCTATCTTAGCGTTGCAGAAATCCAAACATCGCACTGTATTGGCAGCATCGGAAAGGAGACTAACAAGTCAAGATTGGTTTGTCTCAGCCATCTTTGGACTCAAAATCAGTGTTAGTTTGATGTCAATGCATCGTTCCCCTGGACTTGCACAAATCTCCGCGTCCTGATGACTTGTATGGCAACTTGGCTAGCATTCATGAAGGACGTGCAGCAGATGCATAAGCCAATAGACGCCTCCACTGACAGGCAGGCATCCATCGTCGGAATCGATGGAATGAAGGCGAAAGTTTATCTGCGACTTGAAACCGGCTTCAACGCACACGCCGACTTTCTGTTGACTGCAAGCATCTTCGGCATTCTTGCCAACAATGGCATTCACCTGAAAGTCCATAAGAGCATCCCCTCGGTTACAGAGAAGCTGCTAGTTGGATATTCGAAAGAGCTGCGTTGGTACTGGTTGCGTAATTTTGTTGTACCTGCAATGAAGTAGGCAGAGGTGTTCAACGCATGTCACCCTTTAGTTTCTGCATAAACAACCGTATTTGGTACAAGGATCTTTCAAAGTAATTATCAAGCTCTGGTGTGCAGGTGAATATAAATCCAACACCCAAGTTTGAAAATAATAACCCTTAAATTATGGTCTGTAGCTTCCAAAAGCAATACTTATCACTTGTGCTTTTCCCTTGAAAACGGTTTGCTGACTAGCAAAGCATTCGGCCATGCGAAAAAAGAATGTTGCGTGTGGGGATAAAACGCATTCAAACAATTGCAGTCGTAGTGGAATAATGTTTACACAGATTAAACTCGCTTTAAAATGGAAATCGGTTAATGTGGGAGGTGCCTTTCGTGATAAGTTACTTATTGGAAAGCTACAAAATATGCCCACTAATTTAATCTATTCTGCCAAGCAGCTTGCCTAAAATTTGATTGATTTGAGGAACTATCAGCTGCTTTGCGCCTTTCCAGTCCAATTTGACTTCATTAGCCACCTCTTCTCCCGTGAGGAGAAAACCGTTTCCACCAGCTTACTCAATCCACGCGGTTTCGGGCGAAAAAACCATCTGTTGATCAGAAGATTAATGAGGCGTCTTCATAGATGGCTGGATATAATCTTGAGCTGCTCAGGAGGGAGTATTCTATGAGTCAAAGGCGGGGTGTTCGAGCAGGTGTGCATTGCCTTCGCTAAATCTCTTAGATTGTCGCGCCTTTACAGGAGACAGAAAATAAGGGTAAACAGTTTTAAAGACAGCCCAAAGTCGTGACTGACTCTGGTCCGAACTAAATTTCCGTCCACTAGCATGCAAATGTGCAGGATATATTACTGGAGTGCTCATCTAGCTTGCCTTACATCTACTCTAAAGTACTTTCGCCTAAGACGTTGATCGTCACACTCAACCGTGGAACAATTCAAGTGTTTGACATACAAAATTTAACACATGCCCGTCAGTCGTCCAAATGACTTAACTATATTAGACCATATGATTGATAAATTTTGCGGTGAAATATGAGTAGGACGTACGATAACTTGGGACTGGCTTAAAGACATGCGGGACCACAAGTGATCTAGAACTAATTACACACCATTTTAGCAGGTTGTGTGTTATGAAAATCGCTCAGTTTTCAAGATAGTTCCAGTGCAATGGAAAAAATGCAATGTATAATTGCATTCAAGTACTTCCACCAACTTCTATGGCTATAGCAGACATAGCAAAATCACACAATTAGCATAAACAGAGCTTCCATAAGAATGATGAAGAGCTCCTATGGATGTCCAGATGAGTACAAGGATTATTAGAAATGTCGGAAATGCTTACAGTCAACAGGGCTTCCGCATTCGAGTTGAGGCTAATTAGATTCGGAGGGAAACATTCACCACCCTCTCATTGTTTTCGGCGGTGAGCGGCTGCTCATAAGTGGAGGCTTCAATTGTCCTGTGCAGGCTGGACGTACTTCATAAATGTTTGCGTGTTTGCTAAACATGTCATCTGGACGAGGCTAAAGGAATGGAACACCTTAACTAGGCCACAACTGGTTCGGATCCTGCCCCACGTCGGTCTCCCTTGCGATGCTGCCAAAATAACGCAACACTGGGACAGTTAGAGCTCTAAGACTTGTCGATCACACTTATTAATATAAGGGGAAATTGGCCGCTAGAATACACCCAGAACAAGAATGTTAGGCACTGAGCAATTCAGATAACATCATTTAACCTATGATTTGAATGCGGGTGATTTGAATGAGCTAATTTGTAATCCAATTTGCCGTTCCCTCCCATGGATTAGTGCAATGCGTTCTTGAAAAAAAGCGCTCCACATTTTAAACGAATAATCCAACCTGACAGTGTATACCTATGCCCTGGAGTCGACCATCAAATACCTGTTTTAACAAATTAGGCACCCCTCCTATGATTATTAGCCGTCACCCTTCTGAGTGCAGGTAACGTGCGCTCCTGCGGCTTTCCTTTCATGCTGCTATGTGACAATCAGTCACACTACACAAGTTCTCAGTCGCCTGTAACCAGTATAACTGAATTGTTCTAATTTTTGGGTTGCAGCGTGATGACACTCATATCCCTTGACAGACGTTCACTTAGGCCAAGTTGCGACGCCATATTCTCTTGCTAAGATCTGTAAGACAGGACAAGTTAATAGCGCATCCTTGCTACACATACATGACCTAAAGCGAATTTCACAATCCTAATTTCTCCTACAACACAGCTCAAGAGTTAATGGCGCCGCATCTGCATCACACATCTCATGATTGTGCCAAGTTGAAGGCTGTCAAGACAATGCAAACAAATCAGCAGATGTCCATTTTGAAAATCTAAAATTACACCTCCATTGCAGAAATAAGTGCGAAAACTTTTACTGCTGCCAATCTTTGCATAAGGATTCGGTTGCTAGCTGTACACATGGAATGTAATATTATTGCATATTTATCAAATAGATGGGATAAGAAAATGGGGAGCCGAGTTTGGGAAGTACAACACCAATGTGGATTGCTTAAATCAAAAGCGACTCTAAAAATTGAAATATAGAACAAATGACATCTCAACGTTGAAAAGCAAAACGAACCACACAATAAGCTTACGGCGTCCTAAATATTCTAGACATCGGAGTTACAACGACAACTGTTGCTTGATTTGAGGGATGGTCCTGTTTATCGCATGCAGCAGTTTCACCTCAAGGTCATGGCGAGCTGATATTTTGGTTCACCAGACGATGCAAGTCTTTGCATTTCGAGATTCTACCGTTCCAGCGCCTAGCAAAGATGGCCCACCTTAAAGAGGGTTCGCCTTTGCTAGGATTTTGGAAAGTACAGGACGGGACATCGTGCAAAGGGCTTCATTCCCGAACTTGCGGTACCAAATTTTGCATAATAGCTCAGCACGGATATTACATTGTTAGTGATTCTCTCTATTCCTCTTGACCGATCGCAGTTTCACCATCAGTATCACGTTAACGCCCATCTAAGGCAGGTTATTGTCGATCTTGATGACCGATTTCGTCCGCAACCGGTACTGCACCAAACTTCATTCAGCGCAAAACATAAAAAGCTCTATCCCAGAACGCTCCCGCGTTTACAATAGAAGTTGATACGTAAATGATCCTGCATATTCGTATGAAATCAGATTGATACATGGCAACAAGCGAGGTTCAGGGTCGGACATCAGGCCCTGCTGTAAGGGTTATCACTACTATCCGGATCAGGCAGAAAATAAACATCGCGACAAATAACAAGCGTATATACTCACGCATTCACCTATATTCTCATTCATTCACCATGAATCAACTGGTATGAATCATTCATTCACCATGAATCAACTGGTATGAACGCGTATACACACTAAAATAATCCTTTTCAATGCTAGCCTGGGTCGCAGAAGAAGAATCACTCACCTTTTAATAATACTTGGCCCTCAATCGCCGGCAAAACTGTCCATTTGGATGAGAGGAAACGCAATTCCCCACACCGTGCAGCAAAGTGCACAAGGCAGTCATACATTCATTCACGGCCCTAAACTTTCGTATCGTACTTAATCAAAGTAAGAAGCAATAAAAAATTCATAGAATAACTATCAAATTTATTGTGGTTAGCACTGAGGCGTTGGCAGTAATGCTTTTCATTAAGTTGTCCAAGTCAACTTTGTTACAAAGCACATGAGCATTATAAATTGAAATTTACAACAAAACAACAATATAAAACTGCACATTGTTATTCACCTTGCATGAGTGCTGCTTTAAAATCTCAAAATAGTGTTTTCATGCGTTTAACAGTCTCTCACATATATTGCCCAATTTTCCATCTATGCTTGATTAGCGATTTATTGTGCCCGCATATTTACTTTACAAATTCGTCCAAAACGTCAAATATCAAGTGACAAGTGTATTTCTGGCTTCGTAAAAGTGTATAATAATAAAAGTTTGTTTGTTTAGTTGGCTGGGTTTGTGCGCGAATCGCATAAGTGGTGTGCGTTTCAGGAACCATTGTTTCCGACCAGAGGGACTTTGTTTGCTGCAAAAGTTAAGAATCTGGCAAGCATTTGGCAGCGTTTTTTTACTGTTGGTTTGTTAGTTGTCATCAATTCCTTTAAACGTCTATTGACTTCCTTTACACATCTACTTGCTAGAGTAAACGCAAAGGCTGAATAATGTGACTTAAGATGTTTGGTTTTCAACCGCAGGGCTTACTCGCGTTTTTTTAAATTAAACTATTCTAAGCGATAAATTGGAATTGTTTTAGTGATTTGTTATCCTAATGGCTTTTAATGACGTTGGAATATGATTACTGGCACGTGATTTTACAGGGATTTATAGCCTCAATAAGTGCTTGGCATTGATTTAATACTTTCTTACGACTAAGCGCCCATTATATGTGTGTGTACACGTTTAGTTATCCGTCCCTCCATCTGTTCATGCTGCAAGACTAAATGTTAAAGGAATAGATGCAGTTGCTGTGAGGACTTCTTGTTTTTTGATTCGCACTGCCTGATCGGGTTGATTTGCTCACTGCACAGTGTCTGATTGCTCTGGCTGTCTCTAAGTGGTCTGCTCTTCCAGTAAGGATAAGCTTTGATTAATGAGGCCCAAAACGATGGGGGCGCTTGTACTTTTGATAAGGTGAGCGCAAAGGCTTCAACTGCGCCCCTTTCTTTGTAGTCCAATGCCTTAAGCGTTAAATTAAGATTATTTTGGCAATTTGTGATTAGTTTGCCCCTTGGCGATGGTGGCTTTTGACTAATGAGAAGTAATTTTGTTAGGAGAGTTTTAGATTAAAAGCCTGGTATATGATAATTGTTTTTTAATGATAGGTGTCCATCATAGTTACAAGCCCTACTGTCCATTTTCTTTATCTGTTTTCATGCTAGAATAAACGTTGGAGAAAAAGTAGCTGCAGCAATGAATGCGAATCTCGCCTTCGCTATCGATTCGTACTCATTTCTCAGGTAAGATTGGATTGTATTTAAGTACTTCATCGTGTTCCTTATTCACATACACGCACTTGGTTATCCATTTCTTCTATGCACTTATTTGCTAGAATAAACGTTGAAGGTATGGCTGCAGTTGTGCTTGTTGGGACTGTTTGTTTTCCAACTACAATGCCAAGTCAGGTTTGTTTTCTGCTGCACAACACTTACAGTTTTCAACAAACATTCTTCCGGCAGTTTGGTAAGCGGTCTGCCATATTACTAATGGCGATGGATCGTAATTAATGAGGCCCACTTTGGCAAAGAGAGTTTTGGCTTCATTAGGTTCCCGGTGCCATTTTATCACAAATGTGTAGCTTTTGTTGATACGCATGCTGTTTATCCATTTTCCCAACCAGGGTTACTGTGTTTTGCAGGCACGAAACATCAGCACGGTTATTTTTCTTTTCTGAGCAATACTTTAGATGGTAGGCGAAGTTGCTGTGGTACTGCATTGAGTGGTTGGATGGTTTTATGACTCGGGATTGGGATTATTGAGGTCCAATTAGTTGGATGGGGTTGGGAATCTATCGCATGCTTGGCTCTCCTTCCCCTTCGCTCCTCTTGTTGAGGCCGTTGCGGCGGCGTCTGATTGGTACTATTTGCTTAAGATTGCTTTGGCAGTTTGTTAACTGGCCTGTTATCCTAACACTGACGGATTGGGATTGATGTTGTTGTTAAAATCATTGAGAAGAGTTTCAGCGCTAAAATACTCGGGTGTCATTCGTTATTTTGCTAAAGTTGGCGTCAAAGCTGAATAGGATGACCGTGAAGACGTGCTCTACTCTTCCACCTGCAAGGCCTAGTCGCATTCATTTGTCGTTGCATCATACCGCCGGAGACTAAGTAAGCCTTCTTGGCAGTTAGTAAATGTTTTTTTAAAGCATAGTGGCGATGCATTTTGATTGATGAGGTCGAATTTTGTTGAATGCAGTTGGGAATGTACCATATGCTTGGCTCCATTTCTCTTTCCCCTTCTTTTTGTTGCAGGTGCTGTGGATCCTGACTTCGACGAGTGTCATTTATCATTGTCATCACCATTTGGTGGAGCACTTGTTTGGCAAGTACGGCGGCCTTACCTGGCAATGATGAATGCGAATCTCGCCCCCGTCATGACTTCGGACCGTTTGGATAGCTGGTTTATTATACCCAGTATTCTCCTATTCCTCCTGCCAAAATAGAGCTGACCATGCGTAGATTGTGGCGTAATTCATTCGATCGCCTGCTACGACGTTGGGTGTTATTAGAAATGGATGAGTTGGTGACTTGAGAAGAAGAAGAAGAAGAAGAACGGTGGTCAAATGTCAGTCGATTTGCTCCTTCTCTTTTACTTGGGAGTTTTGTGAAGCCGTTTATGTTGATTGCGATGCGACGTGGGCCGCACACTTGGCTGCGTACCCCACCTGCCTGCCTTGTCACCCTGTTGCTCTCTCTCCTCTATGGGGAAGGATGGGCTGGCAGCATGAGGGATGGCGCTGGGAGCGGGCGGAGACGAAGATGTTATGCAATGTGTTGGTGGCTTGTTGAGTGAAGTGTGTTGGCATACGTGGAATGGATACGTCTTCTGCACGACTACTACCACTGCTACTACTATGTCTCCTTCCTTTCGTCTTTCTCGATGGTGGGTGGGTGAGTGGGTTAGTGGTAGAAAAAGGCTGGGTGGGGACACTGTAGTGTGCACGTATGGGGCAGTATGGGAAGATGATGTTCTATTGCGGCGCACCTTGTCTCCACAGATGTGGAAGTGGAAGTGTTTCCTTCATTTTGCTTTGTTGGATCACAGTTTATGAATGTTAGTGACACCTTCGCAAATGGTTGAAGAAACTCAAGCCAAAGGAGAGGTGGATGTGTTGGTTTGGCAGTGGTGAGTAAGGGGAAAAGAAAGTCTCGTTATAGTACCACCTGGACGAGCCTGATCATGACTCCTCAATGCCGGTGTCTCCCATCCTACCTCCGCTGTTACTACCACTGCTACAATTCACCGCGAATTAGCACCGCCGTCCCGTTGATGACTAAGTGAGCAGGGGCTCTAGCTAGTGAAAGAAATGTCTTTTTGGTCAAAATTAAGGAGAGGGTTGCCAAAGAAGCCGGGGGAGATGAGTGTACCACAACAGGGCAGTTCAGGGAGATGCTCATGGGGAAAAAGTGGGTAGGTGGGGAGGAGGGAGGGGGGACTCGTCAGTCACATCTGATCTAACATTGATGTCATTCTGACATGCTCCAAGTCGTCGTTTTGCATAGAAGAGCGAGGAAATGGAAGGAGCGTAAGGCGGCGGCAGCAGCAGTAGTGGTCTGTGTCGTAGCCGAAGGTGCAGATTAACGCGAATAGGAGGAAGCGGAAGGGGGAAAGGAAGGAAAGAATGTGGATAGGAAAGGAAGGGGAGTTGGAAGGCAGAGAGCTGCTCAAAGAAGAAGGATGGAGGGGGAAGGGGTGTGGCGAAGCGACAGAACCGAGAAAGAAGTGAAGATCGGGGAGACAAGACCCGTGGCGAAGGACGGCTCTGGCGATGGCAGGGCAGTGGTATTGTCGGCTCCGACGGACTACTGCGAAATGTTGTTGTTAGCACCGCGACTTCCCAACCGAACAGTAAAAAGGGAAGGGAGTTAAAGGAAGTGGGAAAGAGTTGGACGAAAGTATGGACAGAGGGACGCAGGTCCTTCTTTCCCCCGGCGAAGCAAGGGTCATCACCATCACCTATTCCCTCCTCCTGCTGCGCTAACTGCTGGCTGTGCCAGCAGGTGCGTCAAAAGCAACAACAATAACAACTAAAGTGTGTCCTTAACACTCTCCTACTCATGGCAGAGATGCTGCATTAACCAAAAGAAGACAATCTCATCATCTTGGCGTGCTGAGGTGGTGGTACCACGTGTTTCCTCCTCCATCAATGTCTGATGGAGTCGATGTGACTGTGTTGGTGAGGTCGTTGGCGTTGTGGTCGGTGCCACACGAGTCCGCCGACTGCACCTGCCGCGCGTCTTCTTTGGATAGCCGTCAGGATAGTGGTAAGCACTGCTGATGATGTGGCGCGCCTTCTCTTTCTTCACCTCTTTCCTATCCTCCTGTTATTCTCGCGCTTAGCCTCCCACTCCCACTCCCTTTTCGAACAGCCCTTCGCCTTTCTCCTCCTCTTTTCTACGCAAATGTCCTTTCGCCATCCACGCTACCGCCTCCTTTTCATCCTACTCCTGCCATCTATTCGTACTCACCTGGAAGTTCGGTTATGTCATACCTCGTGGCTGCAGTGCCAGTGCCTCCCCCCATTACTGTCGATTGCAGCTCGCGACGCATCGAACGACCTCTGGGCAAGGCAAAAAAAATTTGCTGAAATTTGGTGAACTTCGTATCAGATGCTTCTGTCGAGTTCTCCTCCTCCTCTTGGTCCTCCTCTTCTTCCACATGGTCATCTGTCTGAATAGCCTTGCTGTGGCAGCAGACTGATGGCGGGCGGCTACCCGTTTGGCGACCTGCAAGTGATTGGCAATATTAGAGGTGTGTGTGAAGACGAGCACTTACCTCTCCTCAGTTGTCCAGGCAGCAAGAAAGAATCGAGAGCCGAAACCAAAAGAGTAATTAAATTGGAAAAATAAAAGGGTGGACGACAAGAAAGAGAGCGATGTAGCACGTCTTTGTGCCAGCCATAATCTCGTTAAGGAACTTGAGGAATTGACGCATTTGATGGATTGAATCGATTGCTGCAGTGTTTGAAATTGCGTGGCTGTCAGGCTGCACGACCAGAATGGGCGCAGAAATGAAGAAAAGGAGTGAACGAATTTGTGTATGCGTGTGTCACATATACGTAATGGGAAAATGAAATGAGAAGGGAGACATGATGAGGCCGAGTGTGTCGTTTAAGTGAGAAAGACAGAAATCTGTTTGAAAGTTGTTTGATTTATCCCAGAATGGAATGATGAAATGAGTGATTTGGGGAAAGGGTGGTGGGCTGGTTGGCAGGTGGGCGATGATGATGTTGGTGGTGAAGACGTTTTATTAAATGAGGGAAGGAGAGGCAGCGAGAATGAATAGGGAGGGAAGGGAAGAAAGAGGCGAGGGAATGAATGAAAGCAGTGGAGGTGAAGCTAACACTCGAAAGTGAAAAGGTGTTGTGAGAGAAAAGGAGAGGAAGAACAAGGCGAATAAGTAGGAGGAGATGTCGCGGCCCGAAAACGACAATAGGCTAAAAAAAGCGAGGGAAACAAAAATATTACTCAAATGATTTTAGTAAGGAGATGGTGCTGCTTAGTAGGACATGAAGATGGGTGCGATTGCTAAGGGGACTATTCCAGCACAGCCAATATAGCAATGGGAATTTTGGTGAGAAAATAACTAAAAACGGTCACATGAAGTTGCACTAAGAGTCTGTTTGTATGATGCGTGCTCGGAAGGAAGGCTTTGATGTGGAACGACTGGTCAGCATTTCTAGGACATTCCAGAATAGCCTAATTCAATTACGGACAGCAATCTCAGTGCACAGCACAGCTTATTTGCCAAACTCGTAAGTAATTGTGCCTTTTTTTACCAAGGTTTAAATCATATTGCGCCAGTTATGCGGCCTCTCACCGGCAGACTTCTGGTTCATGTCTTTGTGCGTTCCAAAAAAAAGAAGATGAGGAGGCGGGGATGTATGTGTATGTGTGTGCGTGCGTAGTTTTGTATCCTTTTGCGTGTAGATGTATGCATAAAATTTAGAATAACAGCTGAGATGCTAAATTTTGAACAGGGAAAGGTAAATTGGTAATAAGTGTGTGTGAGTTCGTGTCATATGTGTGTGGCAATGCAGGGGAAGAAAGGAGAAAATAGTGAAAGTCAAGTATGCCATGATTTAAAGGAAAAGTTTGGAATCCTCCTTGGCGGACTTCTTTCGTTTAGTTAAATAGAGCTGTGGAAGGGAAAGATAATAGGGGATTCTCTGCGATTGATGGGAGAAAGTGAATAAAAGAAGGACAAGGAGGAGTAGGAGGAGGTCGTCTAATGATAAACGGATTAATTAAATAAGTAAAAAGAAAATATAAAAAAGGCAAGTTCACTAGCTGTACGTAAGTAGCAGCAATAGGGAACAAAAGTAAATGAATACGTGCGTCACACATATGTGACGGTGGAAGAGATGAAACAGGAAATTGGACCTAATGAGGGCAAGGGCCTCGTTAAAACAGCGGATATGAAGGCCGCTTATTAAATTGCTTACTTTTTTAGTTAGCAAAATAGTAATGAAAGAGTAGGAGGTTGGGGAGAGAGAGAGAGGGAGAGGGACTCGCCTTCGAAGGCTGTCTGTTTACTGCTGATAACCCGTGCATGAAACTGATAGTAAAAAGGAGAATTGATGCATTTTATTAGAAGCAAACCTCATTATGAAAAAACTGATTGATGAAACAGACAATGGTTTTAATTTTTGGAGGAGGGGTGCATGTAAAGCGAAAACACAAAAGCAATGAAAAATGAATAAAGGGAAATGAGCAACGGAGGGCATTGAAAGAGATAAAGACGCGAAGCTGAAAAAGGAAAAGACAGCAATAACTAAGCTAATGCAATTTAATCCTGCCTGAGAAATGTGTGAGGTAATAGGCAGGTCTGAGGCACCTATTAAATTTGCAACCCCTCTCAACAAAATCTCGTCGCACTAATCATAATTTACTGTCAATGATAAGCAAACCAATTGCGAATTGCCAAAGCAGTCTTAATGTATCGTTCAAGGTATTGTACAGTCCGCCTCTAACTCACATCTTCTTTTTCTTTATTTTCCTATTCCCAACGGGTAACCGCAAATTCGGCTTCTTTGGCAACTCTCCTCTTATTTTTAGTCAGAATACATTTTTTTCGTTAGTTAGAGTGTCCTCCCACTTAGTTATCAACGTGATGACGGTGCTAATTCGTGGTGGGGTGCGGTAGTAGTAGTAGTCCTAGTGGGGGAGAAACGGTCACTGTGGAGTCACAATCAGGTTCGTCCAAGTAATACTTTGACGAGGCACCCTCCTCCTCCTCCTCTTCCTCCTCCTCACCATTGCCAAACCAACACATCTACTGCTCCACAAGCCTGACTTCCTACATCGAGGTGGGAAGGTGAATGAGGGAAATGGCTATAGACTATCCCACCTGCCAATAAGGAGGAATGCCTCGGATGGAGAATGCTTTTCCTCCTCCTCACCATTGCCAAACCAACACATCTACTGCTCCACAAGCCTGACTTCCTACATCGAGGTGGGAAGGTGAATGAGGGAAATGGCTATAGACTATCCCACCTGCCAATAAGGAGGAATGCCTCGGATGGAGAATGCTTTATGACTTGCGTGACACCCAATACGCCCACTGCATTGGTGCATTGTTCGATTATTCTACCGGAAATAAGCAACGTCGACTTCTAATGCAAGTTTATGAGTGCAATGTGCTGAATGACTTGCTAATAAAGTAGACAAAAGTAATAATTTGAGGTATAAATGAGAGTGCATGTTAAAGTGTTTTTAGCTCTGAAGCAAACAATCTTTTGCGCACTGATTCTAGCATTTTCCGTTTCTGAT